>BDUI01000049.1:259455-277003 GCA_002335545.1 Apodemus speciosus | reverse complement strand
GGGGGACCAGGAAAGGGGACAACATTTGAAAAATGTAAATAAAGTATTCAATAAAAAAAATTATGTGCTACAAACACAGCTCTGTCTAGCTTGCCAGGTCTGATCCTCTTCTCCCAAATGCAAAGAGGAAACCCAAGGTGGCCTCAGCTTCCTAGGTTTCCATAACTTATACCTTTTCTTTACTACTCATCCATCACTTAATCTTCTTTTGGAGAACTTCTACTATAATGATCGCCTCATGATTTTATAGTTATTATCAACAGAATTTATGGAATGGAAAAGTAGATTAACTTTAAAATCACAAACATGTTTTGTGTATGTCTGGATACCTGGTATTAGCTTACGTCATCCTACATATTTTATTGCTTTTTCATATTTGTATTGTTTTCCACAAACCTTTTTATTTTTACATGTGTGTACAAGTGTTTGATGTGCTTGTGTGAGTGTGTGTCTGTGTGTGTGTGTGTGTGTGTGTGTGTGTGTATGCGTGTGTAACTGTGTGCTGCCAGAGGAGGGAAGAGGTTGTTAGTTTCTCTGGAGATAAAGATGGAGATATGTATGAACTACTTGACCTGGGTGTTGGGGTCTGAACGCTGGTGTTTGAAATAATAGCAAACATGCTTAACCTCTGAACAGCCCTGTCACTTTTAACTCCCTTCTTTATTATTAGCTTCTCCCACTGTTTCAGCCCATTCTTTTACCTACCAGCGTGCTGTTCTTCCTAAATAAACCAAATATACTCACATTGGGTCTCATTTCATCACAGAAGCATGTGACCTACAAAAGGCAAGGCCACTGTTCCCACTCCTTTATTTTTCATGTTGAGCATTCTATTTCAGTTTATACTCATCCAAGTGATATAACACACCCCATCTATCCAATAGATTTCTTTTTATTGTATGTGGTCTGAAAAGACATGTGGCCTCCAGTCTTAAAGGAAGTGCTACAATTCGTTCTATTTTCTACTCCTGCTCTATAGACTGTTTGCTTCAAATTTCATTTCACAGCAAATAAAGTCCTTTATTTACTTGGTATTAAGAATGCTCTCTTCCATTAACAATATTATTTTTCTACAATGCCATTTTTAAGACCAGCTTTTTATTATTTATTTTTATTTTCTGTAAATTGATATTTTGCCTGCATGTGTATTTGTGTGAAAGTGTCAGGACTCCTGGAGCTACAGTTAAAGCTCCTGTGGCATGGTGGAGCATCAGTTGGGTATATTCCCAAGAGTGGTATTGCTGGGTCTTCAGGTAGATCTATTTCCAATTTTCTGAGGAACCTCCAGATTGATTTCCAGAGTGGTTGTACCAGTTTGCAATCCCACCAGCAATGGAGGAGTCTCCCTCTTTCTCCACATCCTCACCAACATGTATTGTCACCTGAGGTTTTGATCTTAGACATTCTGATCAGTGTAAGGTGGAATTTCAGGGTCATTTTGATTTGTATTGCTCTGATCACTGAAGACTTGAACATTTCTTTAGGTGTTTCTTAGCCATTAGAGAGTCCTCTCTTGTGAATTTTCAGCTTAGTTCTATACCCTATTTTTTTATTGGGTTGTTAAGTTATAGAATATAATGACAATTATCTGGATTGAGACATTTGTAGTTGCCAGGATACAATAATGTTTGCAGATACACATGGTAAACAAGATTAATGTCTAAGACTAATTGTCCTGTAAAGCTTTTGTGGTAACTTGACTAGTAAGGGAACATACAGAGAAACACAAAGGAGCTTGAATACTTCACTGAAAGGAGTACATCTGTCTCTCAGGAGCTGGAATGTACATTTTACCTCAGGAGCCGTAAACCATAACTTGAGAAATCTATGACATATGTCTTTCAAAGCATCTAGGCCAGGCCAACCTAATGGTTTCCTAGAGTTGACAACCAATAATATATATACATATATGTTTATGTGTATATTTATATGATGTTTACATATATGCATGTATACACGTTTGTATATATATATGTATGTATATGTGAATGTTTATGTGTGTATATATATATGCATGTATGAGTGGTGCACATATACACTTTAATTTGAGAAGAATATGTCTATTTTCACTTTTCCTTCAACCTGCTAAGTCTCTGCTAACACACTTACTCTATGCTCCCAGTTTACCTGGTTGTCTTTGAAAGATTATCTTGAATAGGGCATCATCTGAAATGTACCTGCCAACTGTCAAGTTCACAATGAGTTTTCAGTCAGATTTCCAATTATTTTGATTTAATCTACAAAGTTACTGCACATTAAATCAAACGTGTGTGATATACATCAATGGCAAAAATCTAATTGCTACTATTTTCAGTATAAAAACATGCTTGCCATGTATAAAAACCCACATTCCTCCAATTAAGCTACTAGCTATTCTCTTAAATAACTATTCAGTTTATTTTACATTTTGAGAGATGGTTTTGGCATTGCTTTCACTTCTAAGCATTACTCTTTCAGATGAATACATGCTCAATTTCAGAAAAAATCTCAAAATTTACCACTAATTATCATGTTTCATGCTTTCTATGAATAGTCTCATTTTTATTTTTCTGTAAATTCTGAAACATAGAAGCAGGTGTGCAGCTCATATGTACTTTTATTTAATATGATCACAATATGTCTATTATAACACGTTTTTAGAAAATTTTCTCCCTTTATAATGCTGAGTGTCTGCTAACACACTTTCTTTATGCTCTCAATTTACTTGGTTGTCTTAGAAAGTTAACCTTGAATAGGATATCATTGGAAATCCACCTGGCAACTGTCAAGTTCACAATGAGTTTTCAATCATATTTCCAATTATTTTGATTCAATCTAGAAAGATACTGTACAGTAAGTCAAGTTTTCTCATAGATTGAAAATTTATTTAAAAGTATTTCCATTTGATTTTAATAGTATCCAGCACTATTTACTTCTAGCATTACATTATTCACTATAATTCTTTTTACAGCATAAAAGACACATGGGGGGTGACCCATTGCTTTGCTCAAGTATTTGCAATCAAACAGCATTTAAGTACTGCTGGCGCTCTCCTGCCTTTGATCATTTCCTAGTAGTGAATAGTGAATTAATCTGTGTTATTGGACACATGCTGTATTAGGCTATATTATTTCTGATACAATTTCAAAATAAATGGGTACTTTATATTATTATTATTTGTCTGTCTATACAGTTTGATTTTCCATATACATTGACTTTTTAGAATGATGTTGCAATGTTATAAGTACATTGATACTGCTTATCTTTACTTGACTAGTGAATCATCAGTGATGAGAAATGTAGTGAACTGTATTTAACTTGTGGCAAGGTTCCATGTTTTTTACAGTGTTGTTGAATAATGTTAGGGAAGATTTTTAAAATTTGGTCTGAATACAATGGCTATTATATAAAGCGAGTTTACTCTTGCAACTGATATAATGCCATTATCTTTGGGGTAACTATTATAGTAATAAGTTAACTGTGACACCATGATCCAATATCAGCATTAGATCTACAAGCTACTTAATATTTACAAGCTATTTAAACAGCTAAGAACTGTTATATAGCTGAACTCCCTTATATAAACACACACACACATGCTCATAAAAGTTGAAAAAGAAATTATAAACTGATTTCCTGCTATAATTATTATACTCCATATATATATACACAAAATTTATGTATATATGTATATGGTTGTATATATTTGTGTATGTATATATATATATATCTGTGTATGTGCTCATATATATACATACACACATATATATATTTGTGTATGTACATGTGTATGTGCATATGTGTATGTGTTTGGATATATACATATACATAAAGTTGTATACATCTCTATTTACATATGTACATATATATACATACACACATATGTAAATGTTTAGAACAATAGTTATTTTTGCTTTTGCATTTTCATCTAAGATAGCATTATAATTTGTTTTAGAAAGTGTTGTCTTCAATTAATAATACTAAAATAAACAGACCCTGATTACTTATGCACAACTTTCATAGAGGCTCAATTACTGTCAGTGAAATGCTAATCAAATTGCTTGTTCTTGCTTCAGTTTCAATTGACCTCACATGCTCAATTAAACTGTTGACTCTTCTATGACATTTTGTTACATCATATTTTATTTGTCTGAAGGTCACACTGAAGTATAACTCTCTTTAAAGTTTTCAATAAATAGTCGTAGGTTACAAATCAAAACTTTAAATGGATATGTAAGTTGTAAGTATGTTAAGTAATACATAGGATAAAAAAATGATGCCTTTATCTGGAGCATATCCTAAAATGATGTCACAGTATTTGTGTGTAATCTTCATAAATTATCATCCATAAATTTTGTTTATGATCAAGCCATTGTATGCATTAGTTTATCAGAATCTTTTTCTTAGAATTTTCCAGATGATAATATTCATACACAAGTTACCTTTTGATGTAAATTCAGGAATATCTCATTCTTTTATTTCACTTCTAATTATTAAAACATTTGATTTTTAAATGTATTTACTTTAATAACTCAGTATGGTGTTTTGTAGCTCARGCTAGCCTTGCACTTCTAATTCTGGGCAAGCCTCCAGGAGGATGGTAGTGTAAATTTGTGCCCCAATTGTTCTGAGTGTTAGTAATAATTAAAATGTATTTGGGGGGAATCAATAATGGAAGAATTTCTTTTAAAATACACTTATATTTAATCTGTCATTACAYATTAGGTAGAATTATTTAGCATTTACTTCAATAGATATTTAATAGAATTGTATATAATTTATTTTTATCAGAAACAGATTATCTTTCATTTGGGGAATCATTTTTTAGTATGACATTATGTTATTAAAATCTTATGGATTTTTTGCAAAGGAAGTATTATTATATTTGTATAGGTTGTTGAAAAAGAAATTTAAATTTATATTCCTACAACTATTAATATATTCATAATATTCCAAGCTAATCGTCCATATCATTCTAATGGAGCTCTTCACTTCTATAGATATTACTCTGATGGAGATTCTAACACTGTAGGTGTTATTCTGACAGAGTACTTACTCCTAAAGAGAGGAATTATTTTCAGGTGCCAAAGTTAGAGAAATTACCAGTGAAATAAAATGTCATCATTTTACACAAATATCTATAAATTATTATTGAAGAATTAATTATACTATCTAGTTTGTCTCTCGGGGTCCACAAGGATTGCTACATGTTCATAACCTGAGCACATCTTCACTGTCAAGTCATAGTTCCACCACCTACCACTGCTAGTCAGCACTCTTCCAGTGGGAACTACTGTGTCTATTTTATAATGAGTATGTGCTTTCTTTACTTTCCCATAAGGATACTGTCTTCCATCTATATTTTAAAGCAAAATCTCTGCTTTTTACTAATAATTAAATGTTATTTTTCACTCTATAGGTCCAAAGTGGTACCCTTCTCGAATCGGCCTACAACTAGAATATGGTAAGACCAATTTCAACCAATCAATTCATTTAATTTAGAATCTGTCCTCAGAACTCAGTAACTCTCATTTATTACTTAGTGAATGTATGTAAAAACTATTTCATTTGAATCTAACACTCTAGTGCTTGTTCCTTTTATCATTCAACACAATATTTTTTGAAAAATCCTTTTTGATTTCATAAATATGGTACTATGATAAAGGAGAGAAAAACTAATGAAATTTAGAAAAATGCAGCATTCTCTAATAGAAGTAATAAAACTAGAATTTCAACACATAAATATATAAACATTAAAATAAGTCCTACTTAAAAACTAATACTACTGATATTTCACCACCTGGACCTAACATTTAAAACCTTCTGTTTATAGGAGAGCTGTAGATTGAATTGGATTTTTGCAAGATTTGTAAAATGTTTTTTTTTTTAAAAAAAAAATTAGTTGGGTTTTGTTGGAAGCATCTATTAAGGAGTTGCCAACTTCACATATATTGGATTTTTTCTTCCTTTGCTGATATTCATCAGTCTAAAATTCACTATAATCTAAGCCAAATTCCTATTTCTCAGAAAACAATTTGAAAGATAGTTTACACACACACACACACACACACACACACACACACACACACACACACACACACACATATATTCTTTCAAACATGTATGCTAAAATGATAGGGACCTATTATATTTTTATAGTTCATGTAATTTTAATATAAAATTAACCGTCATCAGACTTTCAAGCCAATTTTTCTTAACTGAGCCTAGAAAACAAAAGCATTGTCTTGTTTCTATGGACCTCCACCATGTATGGCTTATAATAAATGAAATGATTGCATTACTTGAACAAAGTCCTAACACAAAAATAACTCTGTGAAAGTGCCATAAGCATCAGTGTCAAATACAATCTCCACTTAAGGCGTGCTGCAAGGGACTCAGTATTTATGTGGTAGCACAAATCTTTTGGTGGGTGAAACATTTGGAATCAGGAAGAGGGTTGAATAAAATCAAACTTCTAAGTATAGATTTGGATAAAAATTTGAGTATTTACTTTTGGGGGGAGAGAGTGTGAATTATTTAATTCAAGTTAGCAGTGTATTGTGAAAATAAGTTTCCTTTACCTCAGGTTTTAGTTGACTTTTCTACATAAACTATTTATGGTACATTGATTGTTATGAATAGCCAAACTACAACAAAAGACAACAAATTAAGTAAAAATTTATTTTCATCCTGTGTGTGTGTGAGTGTGTACATGAGTGTGTATGAGTGTGTGTGTATGTGTGTGTAATATGTTTCTGCAGAAATCTGTAGAAGCCAAATGAGGGAATAGGATCTCCTGGAGTTAAAATTACAGATGGTTTTCCTCAGCAGGAGTGCTGGATCCATACTTGGGTCTGTCAGAAAAGCGGCCAGGTTTTATAATGGCTGAGCCATCATGCAGTTCCATTAGGCTATCAATTTTTAAAAGTGTGAAATCAGATTATGTTATACATTCAACATTTTACTTATGAATCTATAATAGCTACAAGTACTGCTATAGAAGAGGGAAAGGTGTCTGAGCAAATTTGCACTGTAAATTTGCCTCATGAAATTATAATTTTAATTTCCTCACCCAACAGACGTGGTTGAAAACAAAACTCAGTGTAATTTCTGTGTGCTAAATAGCAAATATTCATTTGCCCAGTGGGTCTTTGAACTGGTTGTAGTTTGTTGACTCAGGCAAGACTCATCCCTTCTGCTATGGTCCATTAGCACATGATTGATCTTATATGCACAGGATCCCAGGCACTCCACTGTGAGCCAATAATCCGCTTCCCTTTAGTAGAATAAACAGACCATGTGAAGGAGAAAAGAGAAAGTCAAGAACCTTGGGGCCTAGCTTTTGAACTGCCACGTTCTCTCCCTCAGACAATCTGTTGACTAAAGCAATCAGGAGACCATCTATCTTCTGAGAGTCAGAAAAGAGATAACAATGTCATACATAAAATGACACAGAAATAAATAAATGAATGCTGTTTCTTTTATTCATGTCTATTTTACTATGTTACTGCTTCCCAGTGTTCCAGTACATAGACTTGAATTTCTAGTAATGAAAATTGTTGAAATGCCCTATTGAAAACTGAAACATGGATATAAATGTTTTGATTTTCATAACTACCAAATGGAAAACACCCTACATATAAAATCCATGCCAAATGCCTATGTGTAGGGTGTATTCCTGAATCTAGCGCATTGTTTAGAACAATAATTTGAAGACTGGCTGGTTTTGAGCTTCTTTGGGCAGGAAATCATGGACTCTCAAATAGAAAAAGCATGATCTACAAAGGTGGCAGGCCCATTGTCTTGGCTTGCACACTATATCTGTATACTTTTCTTCCTTTAAATAAAGACATTTTCTGGGAAGGCAAAGGACAGAACTCTTTATTCCTAAATTAGAGAGTGGAATGAGTGATTAAAAGGAAAATGACTCAGAGACAAGAGTATTTGTTATGCAAATTTTTATCCTTTCTTCTCACTGTAGAGGAAGACTTGGGGCAAGTGGGGACTGGCTAAGGGTGGAATTATCAGGAGAATACTAGGAGTTTAAAAAGAGAAGGAAAATGAAAGGATAATACTGAGGAAAATTTCTGTGTTCCACCTACACATGTCCAACAGAATGTACAAATATATACATCTCCCTAGACACACATACAGGGAGAGCAAGATATAGAAGAGGAGGTAGGGGAGGAGGAGGAGAGAGGGAGAGGGAGAGGGAAAGAGAGGTATGACTGATTATGTATCTGGTTTCTCTCCAGAATGTCCTACCAGTGAGATTATATTAACAACAAATGCTCCAAAGTTTTATTACTGTAAGTTTTCAAAGATAATAGAAGAATACAAATCTACTCCCCTTTAAAGAAGCCAATAAACATTCAAATCCAAAAAAGGCACAAAAACATCCTAATTTTTGATCTTGCAAACATTCTATGATCTTAGGTATGACTGTCATAGTAATATTGATTGTTTTGATTTCAAATTGCTTTCTAGGTCGTGTTCACTCCTTGTTGTTAGATAATAAGTTAGCAAAAAAAAAATGAGTTGATATATAATACAATAATTGCTTAAAACTAAGTAGTTACCTGTTTCATATTAAGAAACTCTTTGTCATTGTGTCATATAATGATATTTAAATTTTACTTCCTCATTGCCTTTACTTTTAGGTGGCCCATATTTGAAGGACTACATCACAGTCCAAAGTGTTGCAGCATCCTCGATTATCACACTCTATTTTACAGATCTGGGTCAACAAGTCGGGTGGACCACAGTAAGTGTCCGTTGGAGTTCATTATCTGTAATCCACTGTTTTAAATTTCATGTTTATATTTTAGGCTTTATTTTTTAAGTGATAGAAATTGAACCCAGTGCTCTACTCAGGTAAATTAGCCTGACCTTTTTTGCCAAATACATTTATATTGAAATTCAATACTGTAAATGTGCCTTCTAGGATATGTTGTTAAATTCTCATGCACTCAAACTAAAGACATTTTTGCATTATGAGAAGAAATTCATTTCAATAATATACTCAGGAAGGAATTGTGTGAAGATTTCATAAAGAGCTATAAATATTAAAGGGGGTCCAAAGTAATTAAATAATTATATACACATATGTCATTGAAAAACACCATATTTCAAATGAACTTCCTCATAGATATGTAAGACTCTACTATAATTATACCAAAAATCACTGGACAAAGTTTTATTGAAACACTAGGTTTTTGTGGTGTAGAGAAAGAAATCAATTTTTTTTCATATTATTCTACTGAAAAAGAGGGTTTTATTTTATCGAGTGGCATTGCTCTAGCTTTGGTCTTATGGGTATATTCTCTTGCCTTCTCTATTTTGGGAGAGTAGCAATTGTAGTTCTTAAAATTGTTATCTTTGAGTTTAATGTTATAGAAACAAGAGGACTACACCAAAGGAAATGAAGGAGAAAAGTTCTTGAAACCACTTCAAGAGATTGAAGTACTTATCATCAATGCAATCAATTAATAGAAAAGTTTCAGCAGCCAAGAGTAAACTCCATAGATCTCTTAGTGCAAAGAAAAATTAAAGGTGATAAGCAATTCTTGCAATGATAAACAGAAAGTGCAGCCTTCTCATCATTGTTTTTATTTCAGAGTAGGCATCATTTATGTATTCTCTTAAAAAATGAACATTTGTGGTTTGTGTTACAATGTAATATATATTTGTAATGTTTTTATTTCCAGTTGTTTTCATTCAAATGGATCTTGCTTTATTGTCTCTAAAATAGTTAAATCATTCATAATGTTTTGAGCAGTTTCCTTACACAATCAATTTTAAAATTGATAAATACGGGAACTGGAGAGACAGCTCGACACTTAAAGCTTGCAGAGGCTCCTGGTTCAATTCTCAGAACCCACCTGACTTCTCATTATTCTCACTCCCATGACCTTCTTCAGATCTTCACAGGAACTGCATGCCTATGCTGTAAAGACGTGCATATAGACAAAACACCCACAGACATTAAATTAACAAATGAGTATTTTAAAAAAGTAATAAATACGAATGCTCAGTTATATGTTAAAACCTTCTTTAAGTCATATGTTTATGTTTATATTGATTAAACCTTTCCAAGTTAAAATTTTAAGATATATTTCCCTTCCATATTTAGTAATGAGGTACTTTATCGTGGGGTTATTATAGTGGGATCTTTTTTATTATAAATTTGTTTTAGTTTCCAAACAATCTGGAGCCCTTGCGTACTAAATTGTTAGACTAAAAATTGAATTTAAAATACTATTAATTCTTCTGAAACAAAGGAGTGCTAAGATGACACTACTGATGCATGCATTTGTAAAAAAAATATATAATATTTAATATGGAGCCTAAGCGAGCTTAGTCAAAGATATTTCAGATAGGTAGATCTGACCTAGAAAGAGTTGAGTATTCTATGATTCTTTGAGCAAACTTACAATGAAGAGTAAGCTTTCTTCTTAGAGATTGTGTCAAGGTAAGAGACATCAGCCATGAGTTCATTAGGCACTAGCTGGATAGGCAATGAAGAGGAAAAGCAGTGAAGGAGAATTATTTGATAATTGTGCTAGAGAATTATACTTATTTTTGAAAAAATCATCTGCACAACAAAGAGGACTCTGGAAATTGGTTAGCACTCTGAAATCAGCATTATGATTCACACACTCTTTTGCCCTAAATGGGTCAGTCTACTAAAAGCTAAAAAATAGATATTGCAACCTCACCTACTTTGTGTCCACGAAGTTGTACAATGGACATCTTTTATTCCATGTAACATATACATTTATAAAATATTCAAATGCATAGGGACAATAAGTCATTTTGTACAGTCAATAGAAATTGTTAGATATAACAAAATTATAGTTTGACTTACATTTTACATGAAGTATTGGTGGTCAACAAGTAATGAAAACATTTCTTCTCCACTAAATGACTTTGATGAATGTTAAAATATTAACCTATTTTTCACCACTCAAACAATGCTATCTAAAAATACTAATTTTTATCATTTTTGCATTCATCTCTGTGTGTGTTTGTATTCATAGCTCCAAGTTACTTATCTCAAGGTATGGGTTACCTTGCTCAGGATGCTATTTTGTAGTTCCATCCATTTGCCTGCAATGTATGACCTCTGTTTTAATAGCTGAATAGTACTCCATTGTATAAATGAATGACATTTTCTGTATCCATTCTTTGGTTGAGGGGCTTCTGGGTTGTTTCTAGCTTCTTCTTATCACAAATAAGGCTCCTGTGAAGATAGTGGAGCATGTGCTTTGGTGATATGGTAGAAAATCTTTCGAGTATATGCCCTAGAGTGGTATAGCTGACTCTTCAGATAGAACTATTTCCATTTTTCTGAGTAACCACCAGATTTATTTCCAGACTGGTTGTGCTGGTTCCTCACTAGCATGTGCTGTCACTTTTGGATCTTAGCCATTTTAATGTCATTTTGATTTGCATTTCCCTGATGACTAAAGTATGCTGAACATTTTTCAAAAGTGGTTCTCAGTCATTCAATATTCCTTTGTTGAGAATTCTCTGTTTAGCTCTAGACCCCATTTTTTTAATTGTGTTATTTTGCTTTTTGGAAATTAACTTCTTGAGTTCTTTATATATTTTGGATATGATAAATGGGACCTCATGAAATTCAGAAGCTTCTGTAAGACAAAGGACCCCATAAATAAGACAATCATCAACCCACAGATTGGGAAAAAATCTTCACTAACCCTACATTTGATATTTTACAATATTTAAATTGTCTCTCTTTCCCTCTTCCTCCTTAAGCACAGAGAGAGATATATTTAAGCACAAGTAGGTTAGTCCCACTATTTGAATATTATATAAGTCCATGTTTTAGGATACATTGTTACTCTTGCTGTGAATCACAGTATCCCCATCTTTAATGTACATACATTTTGGATAAATGCAAGGGTTTTTTATAAAAATATGAATGATTTCTGGAAACCAAGATGAAATTGAACTATAAGACCATTTAACTTATTTCAGATAAATAGTGGCTCTAATGATTTTGGGAAGTCTTCTTGAAACCCATGACCTCTCCAATTTCTTACTTTGATTTTTTTTTTTTTTTTTTTTTTTTTTTTTTTTTTTTTGTCCATGGAGACAACTATTATTCAGGGCACATTCAGTCTTTATAGATATCATCAGTGTTTTAAATATGCATTTTCAAAAAGTTTGAAAATTGGGTTGTTGTTATTTTTTATGATCTTCAGAACTTCATAGCCAAAATCAATTTCTTATCCAGAGATTTTTTTTTTACAACAATAACCACCACCACCACAACAACAACAACAAAACAAATTAACCTAGGTTTGTAATGACTCAAGAGCTTTTCATTCCTGGAAATATCTTGCTTTTAACTCATTATTATGATTTGTTGGAATTGCTTAGTGCATGTGCATGATTTACATAGTAGATTATTCACATGAGAGTTAGACTTAAAACAAAGAAAAGAAAGCAGTACTTGTCGAATATGATACCATAGTAAATGGTATTCACTAATGCAAAGTAATCTTACTCTTGGGAAACTAAAAACAGTTCAAATCACAGCTGTCCTTTGTTGAACAGCTGTTTAATGCCACAGTGCTCTTATTGTTGATTTCCAGTTATTCTGAGGTATGCTATTTAATTTGTTCTCAGAAGTAAAGTCAATTATAGAATAAGAAATCAAACTATCAACTTCATAATAATAATAATAAAAGTAAAGATAATTTTCAAAAAAATCTTAAATATACTAAAGAAATTTTAAGCATAGAAAAACCTACCTAATTTATAGCTGATATTTTTTAGTTGTTGTTTTTTTTCCTGGAAATATCTCTGTCACGTGCTCTTGCATACTTGCTGGTAGTAAATCCACACGTTCAAACTATCAACTTTATACTCTCTAGCAAGAACTAACATGACTGTATTGAACCTAAACATACACAAATGTTTTTTTCTTTCTCTTTTTAAAGAATAGAAGATGCAAGGATTCCTATGACATATAGATTGTGTCACCTAATATAAGTAACGCAGATGCCAGAGTGTAGCGAAGGTGGTTGCTTTCTATGCAGATACTGGAAAGTTTTATATATGGAACTTAGCTATACAGATTTTAGGAGCATGGGGCTCTAGATTCAATATTCGACAGATACTAAGTGAAAACAATTCACCAAGATGAAGATGTCATAGAAATTCCGAAGACTCAAAAGAACTCCCATTTTCTACCTTAAGGAATACAACTTCAAAAAGAAAAAAAAGAAATGAAGAAAGAAAGAAAGAAAGAAAGAAAGAAAGAANAAGAAAGAAAGAAAGAAAGAAAGAAAGAAAGAAAGAAAGAAAGAAAGAAAGAAAGAAACTTTCATATGTATAACATGAAGAATCCTGAAGGAAAAATCATATTAACAAAATATAAACTAAATGAATTAGAATTTAAGTGTAATTTGTGAATCCAAAATAAAATCAAGTCCTTACAGTTTACAATGGAGTTTCCAGACTTTGTATTTATCACTTGCTTGAATTCTGCATGCATAACCATCTGTCTGGTCTCTTTATTTTTCACCAGAACACACATTCCTTTTTGTAAGCTACCACAGTAATATATCTATGCAGTTCTTACTTTTTTATCATAAAACAATTTTGATACCTTTTTTCAGTTTAATAAAGTATCTTTATCTTTTCTTTTATTTGCCCTCAAATGAATATTTTGAGACACTGTCCAAAAGTTGGTGCCAGTATCTAGTTTATTCAATATTTACAATTCACATCTCATTCCAATTTGAGCTGTTATGTCTCAGCATGTGAAATATTGGTGATAAAATATTGGCATTTATATTGTATTCATGTCTGTGAGCACAGCATCCTGAATTTTATTTAAGAGATGACAAAGGGAAAAAATAGTTTAATTTCCTCTGATTCTGAGGACCTCATTCATAATATCTGATAAAATTTTATTAGCTTAAATTATAGTAGCTTTTCATCAAATTTCACTGTTATTCACAACCTTTTACATACTGGATATATCATATAGAATTTGCTAAAATTTGACTTTGTTAAATCAAATGGCATTGGAATAAACTTTAAAACATTTTTTAATAAAAAGCAAAGAGTCTTATTATTAGAAAACATATTATGGGACATTCACAATAGTTAATAATTTCATTGTCTCTTTCTTTATTCATCTCCTGTCTCTGTCTCTGTCTCTGTCTCTGTCTCTGTCTCTGTCTCTCTCTGTCAGTCTGTCTGTCTGTCTCTCTCTCTCTCTCTCTCTCTCTCTCTGTGCACATTTTTTTCTTAAATAGGGTCTCATACTGGCTCCAAACTCATGGCAATTTCTGCGGCCCATCCTTCTGAATGCTTACATAGAAATGAGACCCAGCATGCTAAGCAAAATTACCTTTCTGCATTTCAATAAGGAGACAGATCATAAGCTGTTAATATAAATTATTATGTGGAATTTATTTTAGAAAAATAATCATGTGTTTTACAGCTTTTCTTATTGCTAGTCTATTTTGCTCATGCTATATACATTTCCATATTCAGAATTATAACTAAAAACACAAAAATATATGTATAAATGTGTAATTATATTGCATATTCCATTCAATAAACCTACATACATGTTTAAATATAATACATATTTATATTCCTATGTAATAATATACTCATGCAAGTAATTAGTTTTATTCTTTTCTAGGCAGGCCCTAGGCTGGCCCTAACTCATGATCCCCTTGCCTCAGATTCAGTAGTACACCGTAGGCTGGGCTTTTCTAGATCAATTCTCTTTTTTTCTTTTTTATTTGTTATTTTGTATATTTACATTTCAAATGTTATCCTGATTCCTGGTTTCCTCTCCAACCCCTCTTTCTCCCTGCCTCCACAAAGGTGCTCCCCCAGACACCCATCCACTTCCACCCCACCACCCTAGCATTCCTATACACTGGGGCATCAAGCCTTCACTGGACCCAGGGCCTCCCCTCCCTTTGGTGCCAGACAAGGCCATCCTTTGCTACATATTCAGCTGGAGCAATGGTTCTCTCCATGTGTACTCCTTGGTTGGTGGTTTAGTTCCTGGGAGCTTACAAGGGTCTGGTTCGTTGATATTGTTGTTCTTACTATGGGGTTGCAACCCCCTTCAGCTCCTCCAGTAATTCTCCAAACTCCTCCATTGGGGTTCTGTATCTGTTGGGCTCTGCCTGAGCCTCTAGGAAGACAGATATTACAGGCTTCTGTCAGCAATCACTTCTTGGCATCTACAATAGTGTCTTGGTTGGTGGCTGTATAAGGGATGGATCCTCAGGTAGGGAAGTCTCTGGATGGCCTTTCCTTCAGAGCAGAGACTGAAGAAAAGGCCATCAAGATCAACTGATTTAAATAAGAAAATCCTCAACAGCCATGCCAACAGAACAATATAATATAGAAAATCTCTTAATTAAGACTCTTTCCAAGTAATTGCAGATTATGGGTAGTTGAAACTTAAAAGTATTGTAAGGCATAACATTTCAATTAGACAAGGCTTAGTGTTTGTTTTTAATGATGGTAAAGTTAGTTGATTTCATAAAGGAAATATGTGGAAGAGGGAGGGAAAAGATGCAGCAAAAAGGAAAAATAGATGCTTTCACCATGCTCTTCTCAGTGAATTGGGCAGTTAATATGTGATGTAGATTGGATGGGGCAAAACTAAACACAGTTAAATGCATTTGCTTAAAAAACAGGATATTTTTTCACTATTTGTAACTAAGTTCAAAATCAGAGGATAAAACACTACTGCTTTTCTAGTTTCAATTTGTGTGTGTGTGTGTGTGTGTGCTTGTGTGTGTGTGTGTGTGTGTGTGTGTGTGTGTGTGTGTGTGATGGATTAAGTGCCTAAAAGTGACAATGTGGAAACTTAAGTGAAACTTAGTGCTTTATAGTGACTAGTGCAATGATACAGAAGTGCATGGAGTTGCACACAGTTTGGTACTGGGCAAATGATTGTGTAAGGAGACATATTAATCTAACTTTGGATGTTTTCATTTGCAAATTTGCTACAATAAAATGGCTGATTTAAATCATGTCTAAAATTATGTCTACATTATCTATTTTTTCTTAGCTCTAAGTAGATTCCTTTGAGCAAAATTTATTTGCAGCAGTATCTGTTTTTAAAAAATCAGTATGTGTTAATATTTCACCAGATCATTTATTTGATCGATGCTCATGAATGCTCGTGAATGTTAAAATATTCATAAAAATGTTTTATAATCCAAATCTCCTTTCTATTTTCAGGTCTTTTTGGCTGAGTACTCAGGACCTCTGCTAATATACCTTCTCTTTTACTTGAGGAGCTCATACATATATGATGTCAAGGAGAGTTCTAGATGGCGCCGACACCCTGTGGTACAGTAAGTGACACATATGGGAGACACAAGGGTGGCAGACGTAGTCCTAATAAAGAAGAGACTACTTCTCTATAATTACATATTTCATTAAAGGCACAGGAGTTAAAGTACATCTAAGTTTTGGACCAATGCATCTTAGCTATTGTCACCGTACAAGGGATCAGGTATTCGCCTTCTGATCACATGAATGGCTGAGTCAGAGCCACCTCCTAATATCAGGAAGTTTGGAGCCCTACAGCAAAGCACAGGAAAATTTAAACATTCTAGGTTCATAGTCTACTATTTTTAAGTCATATAGATTTTATATAATGGAGTTGAACGGCCTTGAATAAAGGAGAAACATTAATCCCAGTACTGTGTGTTTGAGGACAGCCTGATCTATATAAGTATCAGCATAGCCAAGGCTACAAGAGGACCTTGTCTCAAAAACAAAACAATTTTCTTTCTGGAAAACAACCAATTTGGATAACTGTGGGGCATCAGGAGGGCAAACAGACTCAAGAGTTTCTGTCCCTCTCTTGGAGGATTCTGCAGCAGTGTTAGTGACCAGTGTCAAAGCTCAGGGGCTCTTGGAGGTAAGGACAAGGAGTTCATTCCTGTGACCACACTGGGCCACCTCTTCAGGGACATAAAAGTCAAATCCCTATGGAAGATCTCCATCTTCTCCATGCCTCTTGAGGGATCCAAGATTATTGATTTTTTTTTTCTGGAAGCATCCTTAAAAATGATCATGCCAGTGCAGAAGACTAGTTGGGCTGGCCAGGAGACCAGCTTCAAGGATTTGATGCTTCTGGAGACTACAACAGCTATCTTGGTCTTTGTTATAAGTGGTCCAAGAAAGGCAGATTGTCACTGCCATCTGAGGGGCTACTGTCTTGGTCATGTTTCCCATCATCCCTGTGTGGAGAAGCTCTGCAGACACAAGATTGGGAAACTCTACCCTATACCATTGCAGGATGACAAGCTGCTGTGTCTGTGTGCTATTCACTGTTCCCAGAGGAACCGGGCCCATCTCTGTGTCTATGCCCAAGATGCTGTTGCTGATAGCCTGCATTAATGATGTTACACATCAACTTCTCGGCCTTTGGTTAAGATCAAGTGTAAAAATGGGGTACAGAGCTAAAGAAAGACTTCTCACCTGAAGAAATTCAGATGGCTGAGAAGCACCTTAAAAAATGTTCAACATCACTAGTCATTAG
>BDUI01000049.1:227910-258271 GCA_002335545.1 Apodemus speciosus | reverse complement strand
GGGGGGAGAGGGAAAAAGACATATGGGACATTGGGGGGGGGGCGGGGAAACAAGGAAAAAGGGAAATGAAATGTAAATAAAGAATATATCCAATAAAAAAAGAAATATAACTATCAAATCAAAAAAATGTGTTTAAGAAAAAAAAATCAAACTTCAAGTTCTGTGATTTAAAAATATCTCAAGTGAATCAAGGAAGGACATTGAGGTCCTGTGGGTGCTGTATTAGATAACAAATTCCATCCTTTGGTTTGCATCTCATTAAACTTCTTGCCCTGACTCCCCACTGCATTTCTTCATGCAAGTGGCTCAGTCATGGCATTCCCATTCTCATAGCTTCCCCTCTATTATCTAGATTTCAAGCATGATATCAATATTGTCAATATTGCTCCCTCAGAGTAGCCATTCCATTTACTTTCATAAACCTTACCAGTTTGGCTGGCTTTTAACAGTTTCTTATTTTTATTCTATGTTTCTGAGATCATCTTGATAATTTTTTCTCTAAATTTAACTCCAGAAATAGAAGCAATAAGTTGTTGACATGGCATAGTTTATACAAATATAATCATTGGAATAATTTGAACGGTTTGATAGGTGAACTCGTTGCATACATATTTATTTCACTTTGGGAATTTAGTGAGTTAGACAGCAACTAGTCAATCTGGTAACTGTTCATATGATAGAGATCTGTGCTCTGAAGCTGTTTAGTACGCTGTAGGTACAGAAGAGTGGTTACCATAGCCCTTAGCAAAGGGACAACAGGAAATGGATTCTTGATAATGATAGGCTTGTCATGGCTGCTTTGAAATATAAACCTTTTCATTTTTGTCCAATTGAATTAAATATCTAATTAAGTTAGAGCGAAGGTATAGTACCTTGGAAGGAGAACACAATAACACTTGGATTTTAAGACTGAATTCTAGCATATATTGAATATCCAGCACAGATTGGAAAATGAACAGTTTTAGTTACAAATGAGCTGACTGACAGTGATTACTACTCTCAACCACAAACAGCATGTTTGATAACATATTAGTAACAAGTTCATCTGTACCACATGTTTTCCAAAGCACCAAATATGTTATGCTTCCACAATTAATTCCATTGTAGTACTATAAGTCCTTTCTTTAAAAAAAATATCTTAGAGTGACTGGCAAAGACTTATGAAAATTCTGTGCAAGATTCTAAGGCATGTATTCTCAAAATGGCATCAGTAAAGATGAATAATATACTTAGGTCAAATTGCTGATCAGAAGTAAGGAAACTACATTAATACACACTGTTGTGATTGCTTTTGGACACTTCAAAGAACTTGAATGACGGCCATTTTATGGAGTGCACCACAGACATTGGATATACCCCTTGGAGATGTCTAGTTGGAGTTTCCCTGGAAAACTTCCCCTGAGACCAGTTTTCATAGTAATATAGGGAAGGATGGAAGCTTCCTACTCAGAAGAGCAATCAATAGTTTATCTAGCTGTAAAATTTACAAACCACTTCAAAGATCAGCTTAGCAAAATATCCTCAAGTGTGTAGTATTTACGTCTTGGTGATTATCAAGACACCCCCTAATTGGACTGAATCAGATAGTAGAGAATTTTGCCTTCTATTACAGACCAGTGCTTAGCAGTATGTGGTGATTATTAAATATTTTATTTTCTTTACTGTCACTACTACACCCAATGCATTTATTTAAATAAAATAAGCTCTTGCTATGAAAAACTAAATGCTTTCTATTAAATAAAATAAGTGGYATGTTTAAATTTTTACTCTACTGAACTGCTTAAAGTATATTATCTTTCATCCATGTATATTTGAAATATATTTTAGCATTACTTTGTTTATTTAAAATCCAGTTGTTGACTCTCCTCAGTCCCCCTCCCACAGTTCCTCATCATATTCCTCCTCCACTTTGCTGCCTAGAGGGTGTTCTCCAGCCCCCTCAGCCCCCCTTTTCTCTGGGGCCAAGTCTAACCAGGATTAAGTGTTTTATGCCCAAGAGTGGTATAGCTGGTTCTTCAGGTCTATTTCCAATTTTCTGACAAATTGCCAGATTTATTTCCAGAGTGGTTGTTCCAGTTTGCAATCTTACCAGCCATGGAGGAGTGTTCCTTTTTCTCCACATCCTCTCCAGGATCTGATGTCACCCAAGCTTTCGTTCTTAGCCATTCTGACTAGTGTATGGTGGAATCTCAGGGTTGTTTTATTTTGCATTTCCCTGATGATTAAGGACATTGAAAATTTCTTCCAATGTTTCTTGGCCATTGGAAATTCTTCTGTTTTGAATTTTTGTTTAACTCTGTACCCCATTTTAATTGTGCTTTTGGGGTTTGTTGGAGGTTAACTTCTTTAGTTCCTCATATATTTTGGATAATAACCCTTTAGCTAGAGCAATTAGACAACAAAGGTAGATCGAGGGAATACAAATTGGAAAAGAAGTCAAAGTTTCACTATTTCCAGATGATATAATAGTATAATAAGCAACCCCCAAAATTCCACTAGAGAATTTCTATAACTGATAAACACATTCAGCAATGTGGTGGGATATAAATTAACTCAAACAAATAAGATGACTTCCTTTATATAAATGATAAACAGGCTGAAAAATATTTGGGAGACAAAAATATTCAAAATAGCCACAAATAGTATAAAATGTCTTGGTGTAACTCTTGCCAAACAATTGAAAGTTCTGTAAGACAAGAACTTCAAATCTCTGAAAAAAGAAATTGAAGACCTCAGAAGATGGAAAGATCTGCATGCTCATGGATTGGCAGGATTAACAGTGAAAATAGACATCTTATCAAAAGCAATCTACAGCTTCAATGCAATCCCCATTAAAATTCCAACATAATTCTTCAGAGACATGGAAATAACAATCATCAACTTCATATGGAAAAACAAAAAACAAAGGATAGACAAAAATAAATTTCTCAACAAAAAGATCTTCTGCGGGAATCACTACACCTAACCTCAAGCTGTACTGCAGAGCAATAGTGATGAAAACCACATGGTATTGGTAGAAAGACAGCTTGTTCAGTGGAATACAATCCAAGACCCAGGAGTAAACCTACAAACCTATGGTCACTTGATCTTTGACAAAGAAGCCAAAAACATAAAGCAGAAAATAAGAAAGCATCTTCAGAAAATGGTGCTGGTCTGTATGTAGGAGAATGAAAACAGATCCATATCCATCACCTTGCACCAAGATTATGTCCAAGTGAGTGAAAGACCTCTACAGAATACCACAATCTAACAGAAGAAAAAGGGGAAAAGAACCTCAGGCTCATTGGTTGGCACAGAGAAAAATTTGTGAACAGAACATCAGTGGTTCAGGCTTTAAGATCAATGACAGATACATTAGACCTCACGAAACTGAAAAGCTTCTTCAAGGCAAAACACCATGAAATCCTTTAAATAAAATATATATTTTTAACTATTTTACATTTTACTTACAATAAAATAGTCAAATGTGTTAATAAAAAGTCTGTCCAAGGAAACTGGACATCCTAAAAGACATGAAATAAGAGTTATATAAAAATGGCAAAAGGAGGAGCCTTGAGGGCAGGGAAGTAAGTATAGGAAGAGACAAAAATGTGGCAATGTCCGGTAGTCAGAACCTATCAAATACAGGCTTCAGTGAGAGCATAGAAGACAAAACTCAAACTCAATGTAATAGTACCTGCAAAAGGAAAAACAGACAATTAAAAAGTAATTTTGAATGTTGCAATGTGTCAACTATTCTCAACATTGGCATTTGTTATATTTAAACTTGTTCATTACCACTTCAATCTCCAGGCCAATTTCTCATGAACACATAGTTAATTATTATATTTATGCCACTTCCTGGGGCATAGGGATATGAGAAAAATTCATGGTTGATATTATATGATATTTCTGGTATCATCAGAAGTGATTTTGATAAATTTGTATTAGTTATTTTTGTTATGAAATAAAATTTTAATTGTTTAGAAAAATTTAAGTAAACACATATAGCTAATTAGCATTAAATAAGATTTTTTTGCTAATGAGACTTTCTCATATACTTTACAAATTAAAATATTTGCTAAGATTTGTCAAGATTTGTAATATACATGCACATACACACATATATGTGTACGTGTACATGTATGTGTATGTATATGACATGAAATCATAAGTTATACTGCAGGGCCCAAGAATTTACTGTGGCAGAGCAGAGCAAGAAAATAGAGGGGATCATGTGCTCAGTATATAATATATGCCTGTCAGGAAACTTAAAAACTAAACATTTTAATAATCACATAATATGGCAAGGTGGGTTCTGGAAAAGCAGTTGTCTATTAATTTGTTCATTTTCCAGCTTGGCTTGCTTCTGCCATTGTATCCACTACATCCGACACCTTCTGGAAACCTTATTTGTTCACAAAGTTTCTGCAGGACATAGTCCTATGAAAAACTTAATAAAGGTAAGAATTAAGAAGCATTGTGGGTTTAATTTATATTTCAAAATATAATTTACATGGCATCATTGGCTTAGATATGGTTTGAGTAGCTGTGAAGAAAGAAGAGAGAGAGAGAAAGAGAGAGAGACAGAGAGACAGAGAGACAGAGAGAAACAAAGAACCATGATGACCAAAATCAACCAGGGCAGTAAAGGCTTATATTTTCCTTCTATTGTCATGTGTCTCACGAAGGCAGCCAAGGCAGGGCTTTCTTCTGCACACCAGGGCCACCTGTACAGGAGAGCCACGACCCATAAAACCCTGAGCTCCTGCACATCAGTGATTAATCAAGGAACTATCACAAAGGCTTGCCTACATACAAATCTTATAGAGGCATTCTCAATTTTGGTTTCCCCTACTCTGGCTTTTGTCAGTTTGAAAACAAACAACAAAGCAGCTCCATCATCTATATGATATTCACCTTTCTTAAAACTAGGCTTTCATTCCTCAGTTGTGAAAAAAATGTATTCATACACATGTGCCTATATATATATATATATATATATATATATATATTTACGTTCATAGGTACACACATGTGTATATATATGTACATATATCAGCCATATTCTTTGCTTTTTGTGACTTAATCTTAGTTAATAAACTCTCTGAGAAAATAGGTTATAAAGTAGATCATGCATGGAAATTTATTCACTTGAGCATTGAATCAGATTTCTTAAACCCATTTGAAATGGCAGAAACCACATAGTATTCTGTGGTTATCATAGCTTCCAGTGTGATGCTACAATCTGCCATGAGAAAAAGGTAAGAATCTAAAGATATCACAGGTCAAGAAGCTACCAAAAAAATTCAAGAAAGTTTTCAAACACTGCATTGAAAATGTAGATTAGTAAACTCTACAGTAAGACTTTTCAATTCAAAATCAATGTAATTTATCTTTTATTTGAATTATAAGTAACATAGTATGCTCTCAACACCAATTTTTCTTTGTACAAATATCTATTTAAAAACCATAGTGAATTCCAGAATGCTTAGAGAACCATCTCTTTGACCTACCAATTTGTAACAGTGCAAGGTGAGTGCTTTAGCCTCCATGATCATGTCTGACACTGTCTTCAATAATCAGCATATATCACTAGTAATGATTATGTTGGCATTGTTCTATGTAGTATCAATACTTGGCTACAGATTATTTCTTTCAGTATCTTAATATCATGATAAAAATAATCATTCTTAATAAATAATTATATAATGTATAATGTTGAAATTTGTCTTAAATATCCATGAATATCTAAAGCCTGCAACAAAGTTATGTTCTCTTAATGATACCAAACTTTAGTGTTAAATGCTGCTTTATGTTGGGCAAAAGCATTCCATGAATTCACTTAGGACACTTTATAAAAATAAATTCTGCAACATCCAGAAGTTCAGCAAGGGAGATAAGGACCTGTGAACTTCTCCCTGGTATGTGATGGACAGATGACAGTCTAGTATTGTTTTCATCCATTGTAGGTAGTCCATAGTCTAGGAGAACATTCCTGTATTGTCTGTACCATAAACCGAAAGTGTTGTCAGGCATCAATGGGAGGAGAGTTCCTTGGTCCTATGAAGGCTTGAGAGATGCCCCATTGTAGGGGAATTGGGGGCAGGGAGGTGGGAGGGAGTAGGTGGAAGAACACCTTCAAAGAAGAAGGGGGGAGAGAGGATGGGATAGGGACTACCAGTGAGGGGGAGGGAACTGGGAAAGGGGAGAACATTTAATATGTAAATAAAGAATATATCCAATAAAAAATTAACAGTAAAAAAATAAAAAGAAGAAAGTCTGTATCATCTCATTTTTACATTCTAATTGTGAATTCAGCTATATCTCATCAGAGTTAAAGGGGGTGGCATATATGTCCTGTTCAGAAATGAAAAGCCAACAGCGTCCTTGAATTCCCCAACACTCATGTCCAAGAGGAGTTTTTCTGAGTAAGGGTGTGGTAATCTTTGTCTATGGGAAGAAACAAATGTTTAGAATGCAGCTTTGGACTATGGCAATTTAGCTTAACAGCAGTAGTAAATTCACCTGGAAAGTTTAAAAGCTCCTCAGGGATTGGCTTTTAACCAGGAATAAGGTATCAAGCATGAATTCCTATGACTCTTGATTGATTCTGGGGAAAGGCATTCATTTTCTTCAGATTTGTACCCACTAAGGAGACCATCACATTTATGATAAGTATCCTATTAAACTCAGTGAGTCTCAAGAAAGGAAGAAACAAACAAACCACAGCAACTGAACACACACATGTATGCCGAAAGGGAAGGGAAGAGAACATGTACCAAATCGTAGGTATATAAAGGGGGCAGGGTGGAGATTAAGAGAATGAGGGGTTGCAGTGATCAGACACACTTATTCAGATGTAAAATGTTCAAATAACAAAGTCAAGAAAAGTATTTTAAGATGCTACAGTGTGCATGTAAATATATGGGTGTTTAGATAAAAATATATAGTGCTTATTACATCATTTCTATAACTTTTATTTTGTCTTGTTTTATTTACAGGGTTGTGCATTTTATTGGGGATTCACTTCCTGGATGGCTTACTACATTAATCACCCAAGATATACCCCTCCATGTATGTACAATTCCTTTTTACTAAACCCATGATAAAAACCAAGTTCAGCTATTAGTTACATAAAAAGGGAATGTCTTATACATAACAGAAA
Source organism: Apodemus speciosus (assembly GCA_002335545.1). Classification (NCBI taxonomy): domain Eukaryota; kingdom Metazoa; phylum Chordata; class Mammalia; order Rodentia; family Muridae; genus Apodemus; species Apodemus speciosus. The sequence goes on along the minus strand of BDUI01000049.1, from coordinate 251,124 downwards.
TTACTGAAATTACCAAATTTCAATTTCACCTATATCATAATCTTTGAATTTTCCTGAGTCCTAAAAGACTAAATTTGACTGTCTATTTTCTCTAGAAAACCTAAGAAAATTACTATTTAATTCTCCAAAAATAGGCAGTGAGGTGATTAAAAAAATTAAAAACGAAGCTTACTCACTGCCACATTATGGCTGCTAAGAAAGGTAGAATCAGTTTTCCGAAGGAATGAGACCTTTGAGAGGTTATCTAATCCTAAGTGGCCAGTCTTATGTATGTGTACATACAAGCAGCACTACATGAACTCTAGTCTATGTGTATATGTAAACATTTATATACACATATTATAATATATTTATATGTATTATACTATATACACAATGTATAAATATATAATTTTGTGTATGTATATTATATATATATATATGTGTGTATTTATATTATGTATTACATAGAAATACATATATACATGCCCAGCATAGGATGGGTATACACCTGTTTACAAATGATATATTTAGAATATAATAAAAAGTGTAAAAGCCACATCTCTTGTAATTGTTCCCATGATAATTATAAAGATCTTGGGACAATAAGACTACAAAGCACCCTCAAATTTTATAAAATTAGCAAACTAAATATGAAGAGTGCACAATAAAAATAAGATTTTTTTCATTATATTGTTAAACAATAGAAAGTGCACTGAGATATACTGTTATTTGCTAGTCCATCTTGTATATGTAGTTAAATAAGAACTTAGCAAAACACACTCTACTTTCCAAAAGCTTATACAAAACCATTTTAGATTCCATTAGTTTTTTTTAGATACTTGTAGAAAACAAGAATAAACATATACGAGTTAAAAAATAGTACATTTCAAAATTCAAAGGTATAATATTAAATATTCAGATGTATAAGACAATTCTTTTTTTATTAGAGGATGGTTGGATCCTGTAAATATGCCTGAATTATGTCTTTCTTTAGCACAATTAGCTTGCATCTCACTTTCTTTTTCTTCTTTACAGCATTTGGAAACAGGCAAATAATAGTGTCTGCTATCAATTTTTTGGTATGTATTATACAGTTAATCTTATTGATGTTCTAAATTTAGTGTGAATAAAAATATAAAATACATCATATAGAGGAGAATATGTATGTAGAAAATGTATTTAGCTATGTAAAAATATCTATTTCAGGGCTGGAAAAATGGCTTAGCAGGTAAGAGCACTGACTGCTGTATCAGAGGACCTGGTTTCAAAACCCAGCAACTATATATCAGTTTACAAATGTCTATAAGTTCAAGATTTGCAACCCTCACACAGACATAAATGCAGGGAAAATACTATTACACAAAAATAAAAATAAATAACTTTTAAAAAGAAAATATCTATTTTATATTGTATATATTTTGCACCTTTACATATAAAGTGACGTAATGTATAAATACCTTTACATAATTTATTTATTAGTTGTTAGTATTTTTAGAATCTTAACTGTCACTTATGACATATAACCAGAATTCTTTGAAATATAGTAAACAGTTAAATGATAGGGTCCATGATCCTTCTTATCATCTATGCTTTTATGAGTGTGTAAGCTTCTCACAAATACAATAGAAAACTATCTAAAAATACTCACGAAGTTATAACCTTATTAATTCAGTATGTAGAAGACTGTCAGCATCCTTTGACTTATTCAGTGGAACTGAGTATTGAACTAGTAACGGGCTCTTTCTAAGTTGTTCTCACCATATTTTTTCTTCCCTGCTATTTCATATAAGTATATATGCTTTTCCATTGAATTTCATAAAAATTGATCTGAGTACATTAAACTCTTTCCCTTTTAATAAGTCACTCCAGGAGACAAAGTATTTATGTGTTTATATTAACTACATGGTTATGAAGTTTACCTACTGTGAGTTCAACTTTATAAATCAACAAATGTGCACATAGTAGGATATAATTAGCTATATTTAATTAACAAATATGGCACATTGTTTATGTTTAGATTTTCAGAAAGATGGTAAAGTATGTTAAAACATTTAATTTTCATACTTATACATTACTCATACAAGAATAACCTCATAGCCTCATTTTTGATAAAGGCTTTATCACTAATTTTCAGTCATGAACTACCCAGAAACATTTGGGACAAGAAATAATGGGTCCACAAACTAAAGCAACAGCAACTTGTTTCAGCTTGTACATTTAATTCTGTTTTGTGCGGGTGCCCACCCCTAGTTATTGCTCAGATTTCTATCCTTTGTCAAACTGCAGTCCTTTGCTGTTTGCAACATATTTATAATCTTCTTTTTGTATTTCGTTTCTATTTACACTATTCCCTTAATGCACCGTTGTTGACTTATTACATTTTCTCCAATTGGCTATAATCTATCAATTTTTCTGTTAAATATGAAAGGCAAGTGCAAAAATAAAGTTCTACAGATAAATATAGCTTTTCAAAACATTTTATTAGAAGCACCTTATACTCAACACATAGACATAAACAAAATTCTAAAAACTTGAAATATGCAACTGACTTGTTTTTCTCTTTGTCTGCCAATTATTCATGTGTTCATATGCATTCATCAATTTTATCTTACATACAATCCTGGGGAATTTGTGAAGTCCAGCAAGCGAATGTGCATTAACTCAGTGCTCATAATGGTAAATATAATCCAGTTATAATGTAGTGGAGAGACACACAGAGATGATATTAGAGAATTTTGTACCTTTTCTTAAAGTTGAAAAAATTAAAATAATTTTACTCAATAGCAAATCAAAACTAGCAAATCAGATGTCAATCTTCACTGAACCTCTTGACAACATAAACCATGGTGATTATTGTTGCCTCAAGATATTCTTGTAAAATATTATTAATAAGCAATAAATAATATTTAATATTATTCTTTATTTATTGTTTATATATGTTACTTATAAATATACTATATAATATGTAATTGTATAGATATAGATTTAATAATGAAGAAATAAGTAAATATAATAATAATAATAATAATAATAATAATAATAATACATATTTACCAGACAGATTTAAATTTGCAAACATTTATTACTCATTTTAGGTAATGGATAATAATACAGGACATAAGACTTAATGACCTGAATAATTTTTAATATATAATCTAAATTCAGAATATGTGAATTTATTTCAAACAGACTGGAWAACTCAAAGATGGTTTATTTATTCATAAAAATGAACAAATATGTATATGAGTATTTTATTATAATATGAATGCTGTATTTGTATTTCATCTGTAAAGAAATTAACAACTCTTTTTAAGTCCATAGCATTGTAAATTATCTATAATTAACAGAACATAGTACAGTCAGTTATTATGTACGATGATCAAAGGGAAAATAATGACATGTATTTATTAATGTATATTTTAATGATAATGTATGCCTCAACTGCAGATTTTCTAATAAACTTTTATGTTTGCAAAAGTTTATATTTTTCTTAATTGGTTTATGTAACATTGAATATAAAAAAAACTAAGATTCATTTAAAAGTTATTATGTTGATAGTTAGAATAGACAATTACCTGGTGAGACAATTTTCAAACCATGTTAAATGCTATTACAGTTGTTTCTTGATTTACTTGATTCCCTTCCCAGGAAACGATAGCCCATTGCTCTACTATATACTGCAATTAATCCTCTTGCTCCATTTCATATATTTCTATTCAAATTTTGTTACATAATACTTTAGGAAAAATTATCATAAGTAACACGAAATTGTCATAAAATATATTCAAAGGTCAGGAAAAAGACTTCTGATAAAATATTTACTTAGATCTCACTAAGTGAATGCGACAGACTATGAAGTATTTTATTGCTTGCTTTTTCAAACTTTCAATATAATGATGACTTCTTAAATATGTATAAGAATCACACACTCAAAGGGTAATATAAGAATCCAGGAATATAAGATCCAGGAAACAATATAGATTTTAGAATTATTTTTCCTTTGAGTCCATGTATTTTTTATCTGCTTAAATTTAATACACTGTGCATTAATGTTTTCATGTATCTATAACTATTCTTGATACTCTAAAATCAACCCTCGTTGAACTCTACAAAAAAAAAGGAAAGAATCAGAATTCTAAAATGGATTGTTTTGGATAAATAATACACTTTTAAAATCCCATTTCAACTGTATTTACTTTCATTTCATAAAAGCAGTCATGGTTTGCCAGTCTTCTGAATAGGTAAAATTTCGCTGACAATGCATGTTCTCTTGCCTTTCCTAAAACCTTTAGTTATTAACAAACCAGGAAAAAAAACAACTTTAATGCAGGTTTGCTAAGTGTTCAAATAGTTCTTTACTGCTGTTTATTTCTTCTGTCTCTAGTGTCAACATTTGTTATCTATTCAGTTGAATTTTTTCTCTCCTTGTTATGATAAAATGCAAGTATTCTTGGAAAAGGTAGCTGTCTGTATCTAGTGGTGTTTGTCTTGTAAAAGAACACAAGTACCTCAAGCCTAAAACGGGTGGACTTGATTAGGCAAGAGGATGCATAGAATTAGAATTATACAGCACGGCTTGTAATAGAAGCAGAGAGCTGGGGCTTGTTGTGAGACGCCAGAAAGCCCAGAGGGCAGCTTTTGGAAATGTTTGTGTACTGATGTGCAAAAATAAAGAATAATCCTGTACCTTTATCTTCAGCATGATTATAATTGGAATCAATACATATAATTATTTCACTTTTTTTTTTAAAAGAAAAGACCAGTTGAAATTCAAGAGTAGGTCATTTGTTGTTTTAATCCCATCTCAGATCATCTGAAACAACTTATATAAGTAATAACTATATAGCCATAGGTACATAATCAAGAAACCAGTGGTTAAAAATAAATTTAGCTTATCTGTGTAAATAAAGCAATTTTAAATAATCTGCAGTTGGAAAACTACGAAGGACAATTAATATAGAGTTTATATTTGTTTTAATTAAATGCAATTATTGTTTATCGAACCTTTCAAATAGACATAGTCATGATTTAAACTAAAACCAGTAACTAGTATGAGAACATAAATGTTTGAATATTTAAGCTACATAATACCAAAGCAATGTATAAAGAATTCCTGAAGAAACTAACTCTCATAAGTAAGTAGGTGCCTTTTCTCCACCTTCTGGCATCTCTAAACTCACTGTGTGGTGTTCAAAGCTCACAAAATAATTTGTGATAATTCTATAAATTTACAAACAACTGACATATTGTATAAACCATGATAATGGGGTAGATTCTAGAGGAAAAAGTGAAAAATCTTCCTTTGTTTGAAATTTATTTTATTTCATTTTATTAGATAGTTTCTTTATTTACATTTCAGCTGTTATCCCCTTTCCTGGTTTCCTTTCTGAAAACCCCCTAACCCATCCCCCTTCACCCTGCTCACCAACCCACCCACTTCCGCTTCCCTGTCCTGGCATTTCCCTATACTGGGGGAATTGAGCCTTCTCAGGACTAAGGGCCTCTCCTCACTTTTATGTCCAGCAAGGGCATCCCCTGCTACATATGCAGCTGGAGCCATGAGTCCCTCTATGTGTACTCTGATTGGTGGTTTAGTCCCTGGGAGCTCTGGGTTTACAGGTTGGTTCATATTGTTGTTCTTACTATGGGGCTGAAATTTATTGACTGGAGTTTCTCTTTCGCATGTTTCTCCTCCTCCTCCTGCTCCTCCTCCTCCTTTTCATCTTTCTTCCCTTCTTCCAAGTCTCTTCATTTCTTTGATTAGAAAAGCTTAATATTGAATAACAAAACTAAGCACATCCACCCACCCCTGCAATTCTGAATTATAAAATAGTGATTGTAAGTTTGCTATTCCATATTCATTCATACATTAACTGAATAAAATAATAGGTTACTAAATAATTAATATCTTGAGATTTTTCAGTCGAATAATGAACCTAGCATTAACTTCCAATAATTAATTTGCCTAGTAAGGATTTTATCGACTCACAATATAATGATTACATTTTCTTTAAAATTAATTCAAATGTAAACTCCATTAGAATTTCCACTTACTTCCCATAATAGCCATGCTGACTTCATATGGAGAGTAAAATGTATTTATTTTCCAAGACAATTTAAATTTTAATCACATAAAATCACCCTAGTGTTGTTTTTCATGACACTGTCACCACAATGACAATGTATAATGAACAGTTTGTTTTTGAGGATGCTCTTCGCTTCGTTTTGTTTTTACCCATTCTTCATTTTTAGCTACTTTATCTGCCCAACCAAGTCGTTCATCATTCACCTGGTTCTGCTTCATTCGCTGTGCTATCAAACACTGGAAACCAGGCTAATGACAATGAAGAATTAGCATGCCACAGCCTAGTTGCTGCTCCATATTGCAATTAACACAGAAACTGAGCTGAAACCAACAGGTTATCTAAGTGTGATCATTGCATTAAAAACTACGCTCTTGTATGTTAATGAACTTAGACTATATTTTGGTATTAAGTTGATATTTAGCTGCATATTCAATAAGTTTATGGTAAGAAAACTACCCAGTGAACATGCCAAGAGCAGATGACATTGGCAGACTAATAAAGACCTAGGAACCTGGTTATCAACTTAGTAAAGAATACCTTTGGAATGTCTTTCTCACTATAAATAATTATTATAGATATATGTTTTTGTGAAATTTCTTCTTGTTAACTGAAAAATCTTTAATATATTTTACAGGTTTGTGAAGCTGGAAATCATTTCATCAATACAGTGTTGGCTCATCCCAATCACACAGGTTAATTCTTTTATATTAATAAAGAGCTTTCAATTCATTTTATAATTCATTCACCCCCCCCCCCCCCACTGTAAACCTAGATACATGTCAGATAGATTTCGAACTGATGCAATCCTTTCTGGTGACAAAATTAGGAGGGAAGATGAAGATGATCATTAAAACAATAATCTTTATGGTTTGACATTTTATATTGTAGACCATGAAACTTTTCTTATACCTTCTTTCCAACTATTTCCAGGATCCAACATCACATCTCCCTCCCAACTTCATGTCCTCCTTTCACAATTTTTATTGTATCTATTTCTTCCAAGATAATTTTCTTTAGATTGCATTTTTAGAAACAAGGAAATGGAATAACATGCGAAATGTAAATAAACAAATTATCTAATAAATAGAAAAGAGAATGCTAATGTTTATTAAGGATGAGTGGGCCAGTTCTGTAGTCTGAAGGACTCAAGAAATTTAGAACGTGGAAAAATGGTTAGACTGACTCGGTTTAGTCATCCCTGCTCGCGTGGAGCAGTGTGGTCTTAGGGATTCATGGACCTTCATAGTTAATGCTGGCCATAGTTTGGGTAGCATCAGTCTGTTCATGGCAGGTCTCTATGGCATTCCTTAGAAGACCTCATAGACACTTGTTTATCCTAGACAGGGCACTGTGACAGACCAAAGAAACCATCCCACATGAGTTTGTCTTAGGAAAACAATGGATTTATTGGAGTAACAAGTAGGCACGAGTGAGGGGTCTTATAGGACCATGTGAGACTCAAGCAGATGAATTAATGAAAAACCCACTCAAGTATTTATGGATTCACAAAACCTTCAATCCTGGGTCTTACTGCAAAATTTGAAGAGTCTTCGTTCACTAGAAACTGCTTAATCTTTCTGGTATTTGACCTGAAGCTTTAGGAGTCTAAATATTTGTCAAGTCTTATGAGCAGCCTTCTCTATGTAACAAAGATGATTTCAGTTCAGAGGAAATAGGTATGCTACACTTGTTATTAATGAGGCCTTACAATCATTCATATTTTACTTTTTATTTTCAGTTATCATCTGCAATTTTATCTATGTTTAAACTGTATTAAGTATATTTACCTAAATTCCACTTAGTTATATTATGTTGAGCTTACTAAAGTAGTTCATCCATCATTATTACATACCAGCATATCACTAGTGAACATCTATACATTTAGACTGCTTCCTTAATATGAGGAACATTATATTCCATGTTATCTAAGTACAATACAGTGTTTACTGAAGGCTTTCCAGAAAATTATTCAACTCTGAAAGACTATGCTAATATCTTGTTTTTTAGAAATTCCTGGTCCAAAAATTATCTTAGTAGGTTTCATGGGATGTACATTCTAAAAAGGAGATAAATGCTCAGACATTCCTTTTCATGAAGTAATGTCACACATATGGGAAAAAAGGACAATGAAATAAGAGATTAATAAATGTCTTAATAAATGTCTCCATTGACCATATATAGCATTTTCAATCTGGGATGAGCAGTAAATGTTGACCAGCAAACATGATGAATTTAAAATGAAATAGGCTATATTAAAGCCAATAAATTCTAGACATAACCTTGATTAGATCTCTCCTTTGGGTCACAAATGCCTCAGTAGATTTGTTGAAATCTGATTGTGGTGGCAGCAGTACTTGTTAGCAATAAAAAAGTCTTTAAGTCTTAAGAGCAATCTACATGATGCAGCATTTTATATTAAAAATTAATATTCATAGATTTTGTCAATCTATGAATATTAATTTTTAATATAAAATCTCTAATGTGCTTACTACATACGTAAGGGGAATGAGTTTTAATTTCTTTCACCCACATTAAATGTCATATGTGTTTGATGCATGTTTGTTATCTCAGTCCTGGAGAGATGTAGACAAAATTCCTGGAATTTTTTGGCTATGGAATTTTTTTTCAAATTGGCAAGCTCTGAATTCGGGGAAAGAACTTATCTCAAAAAAAATAAGATGGAGAATGACAAAAGAATAAAGCAGGCATCACACACAAACATAAATACACAGAAACCTTGCGATATTTCTTTAATAGAAACCACTGTAATAATTGTAACTAGAGAAAGCAAAAATGAAGAATGTATCTGATTACTAGAACCTACACTTACTTACATATTATTATAATCAACAGCAACTATATATATATACATATATATTGAAACATCATTGCCCATATAATTATGTATATTTTATAAGACATAGTCATGTAATCTTCAAACAGCAAATTCAAAGGCAGGTTTTTGAGCACTTGATCAATGCTCCATTCTTATGAACTAAACATTCATTACCTAGAGGCTTAGCTCAGATTATCTCATGTGCATCTCTTCCCTTGGAAATGCAATGATTTCTCATTGAATTAGCTTCCTCAATAAACTTCTTTTGACTACTCTATGGCCTTCATAAAACATGTTTACATAAATCTTTCTAAGAAAATCAGCAACATGCACATCCTTGTCATAAAATGAGCCATGACGAAATATGAATGCTATTTCACATATATTTCTCTTGGTATTTCAGCCATAGTTATACTATTGAACACAGCATACTGACATTTCACAATGACTTTACACTTGTAACTAAATGAGATCAAGTAATTTGTTTTCCAATTAAATTTTGCTACAGAAATAATATGGCGATTTTGTAAGTCACATTTTCTTTTACAAGTWTCATAGCTCAAAGTTCAACTTGAAATTATAATAAATTTTATTTTCCAAAATGTTCCCTGAGAAAAATTTACTAGGATAGAGTTAATGAAAATCAAGTGATAGTGTGAGAAATATAATGAAAGTCATAAATAATATTTCTGAATCCTTAGCTGCAATAATTTGTGTAGCATTTCTAAGTATTAACTATACTGATTCATGATAATCCTCAAGATACTATCAGATTCATCTGATATAAATGACATCCTTATAAAAGTCCGTTTGGATTTTCACTTATTTAGTAGAGAGTTTTGAGGTATTTATAATTTCAAGCATGCATATTTTGACACTGAGAGAATGAAAAAAATTGCATGTTGCAGCTGTTGTCTAGTACAGAATAATTACAGTTACCATTTAATTACTTAAATAGTTTATTATACTTATGCATCCCATTATTTTACAGGAATATAGATGTAGAAATATTAGACAATGAAAGCTATTCCCTCTGAGTCAAAAGGTCATAACATTTGCAATGGGTTTTTCTGAGAAATGTATAAAATAAACTGCTATGAATAGATGACATTTCATGTGGTACATGATTGTACTCAAATGTTTAGTATTACATAATTAGTACATTTGCAGCATAATTGACATTTTTTCTTTCCTAAAGGTAGCAATGCCTGTTTCCCAAGTCCAAATTTTAACCCCTTTACATGGATGTTTTTCCTGGTATCCTGTCCTAACTATACCTATGAGGTATGGAATTTACATATGTAAATAACTTAACTGCTTTGTATACATAATGAACCCACAACATTATGTTTTGAATATATTATGTGCAATTCATAGATATAGCTTTTCTAAGGATATTGACAAATACAATATTTTATCTAAATATATGTGCACTTACAAATCTGTAAGCCTTACAGAACATAGATTGCTRGATATTCAAATTTTAAGTTTAGCAAATATCTTAAAATAATACTCTTTTCTTTTATGTCATGATATTTTGTGGCCTTCATGGTTTTCACATGTAAAAGTTATTATGTGCAATTGTTTTGTACCCATAATATTTCTGGATTTGAGGCTTCAAATTTCTTATTTAAGACCACAAGTGATGAAATGTCTAGATGAGTCAGAGGTGTCTGTTAACTTTGGGGTTTTGTATTAACAGATCGGATCCTGGATTAGTTTCACAGTCATGACACAGACACTGCCAGGTAATGTCAATATTTACTGATGATTAAAAAAGTGATTACATCTGTAGGAGAAATTGCTTCTGAAAGCAAATTACTCTCTCACTAATGTTGAAGAATTTTCTTTTCATTATTTTATTTTTTTCACCCCAGGTTTTTTCCCACCCTCAACCACCCCAACTATTACATATCCCATACCCCCATACCTCCTCCCCACCCCGTGTCTCCACAAAGATGTCCCTGTCCCCAAGCCACACCCCACCTGTCCTCAAAATTCCCTGGAGCCTCAAGTCTCTTGAGGGTTAGATGCATCATCTCTGATGGAACACAGATCCAGCAGGCCTCTGCTGCAAATCTGTTGGGAGCCTCTTATCAGCAGATGTATGCTGTCTGGTTGGTGATCCAGTATTTGAAAGATGTCGAGGGTCCAGATTAATTGAGACTGCTGGTCCTACAGAGTCGCCCTCCTCTTCAGCTTCTTTCTGCCTTTCCCTAATTCAATCACAGGGGTCAGCAGCTTCTGTCCATTGGTTGTGTGCAAATATCTGCATCTGAGTCTTTCAGCTGCTTCTTGGGTCTTCCAGAGTGTGATCATACTTGGTCCCTTTTTTGTGAGCACTCTACAGTCTCAGAAATAGTATCAGGCCTTTGGACCTCTCCTTGAGCTAGATCCCACTTTGGTCCAGTTTCTTTTCCTCAGGCTCCTCTCCATTTCCATCCCTGTAGTTCGTGAATGACCTTTTGGGTCTGAGTTAATTTTCTAGTTCCATCCATTTGCCTGCAAAACTCAGGATTTCCTTGTTCTAAATAGTTGAGAATTATTCCATTGTGTAAATGAACCACATTTTCTATACCCATTCTTCTGTTGTGGGACATCTGGGTTGTTTCCAGCTTCTGTCTATCACAAATCAGGCTTTTATGAACATAGTGGAACACGTGCTCCTGTGGCATGGTGGAGCATCTTCTGGATATATTCCCAAGAGTGGTATTGCTGGGTCTTCAGGTAGATCTATTTCCAATTTTCTGAGGAACCTTCAGATTGATTTCCAGAGTGGTTGTACCAGTTTGCAATCCCACCAGCAATGGAGGAATGTTCCTCTTTCTCTACATCCTTGCCAACATATGTTGCCTCTTGAAGTTTTGATCTTAGGTATCCTTAGGTGTAAGTTGAAATCCCAGGGTCATTTTGATTTGCATTTTTCTGATCGCTAAGGACTTTGAACATTTCTTTAGGTGCTTCTTAGCCATTTGAGATTCCTCAGTTGTGAAATCTTGGTTAAGTTCTATACCCCATTTTTTGACTGGGTTGTTTGGTTTTTGGCCGTTCGCTTCTTTAGTTCTTTCTATATTTTAGATATTAGCGCTCTATTGGATGCGGGGTTTATCACAGAGACAGACACTTTCACCAATGGAATAGAATTGAATACCCAGAAATGAAACCACACACTTATAGACACCTAATCTTTAACAAAGATGCCAAAAATATACAATGGAAAAAAAGAAAGCATCTTCAATAAGTGATGCTGGTCTAACAAGCTGTCTCTATGTAGAAAAATGAACAGACCCATATTTATGACCTTGTACAAAGCTCAAGTCCAAGTAGATCAAGGACCTCAACATCAAACCAGCTACACTGAATCTAATAGAAGAGAAAGTGGAAAAGAGCCTTGAACTCTCTAGCACGGGGGCATATTTCCTAAATAGAACTCCAATGGCTCATGCTCTGAGATCAAGAATTGATAAATGGGACCTCATGAAACTGGAAATCTTCAGTAAGACAAAGGATATAGTCAATAAGACAAATCAGCAACCTACAGATTGAAGTATGCTATGTATATATTTTTATGTTGTTAGTGATTTTTAGCATTAAAATACTGAATTTTTTAAATTATTTGTACATATGTAACTGAAATCTAATTCAATGTAGGAAATTCAATTGAAATATATCTGCTGATTGTATATATAATTAGAAACAACATATTCTATACATATCTTTTAAATTTGACCTGGGTAATGCTGATTTTGCAGTCTTGAAAACTTGATATTTTAATAGAAAGAGGAATATTGTTCACCCAAGTGATATACTTAGAGAAATATGGGTAATACCCAAGTGATATACTTAGAGAAATACGTGTAATACCAATGTCACTTATTGTTCCAAATATCTGATATGATTTATCATATATATATATATATATATATATATATATATATATATATATATATATATATATATATATATATATACATATGTAGTGCATGTAAATAGTTATCTGGCTATAGAAGTTTATTAAAACATGATTTCTTTCAGAAAGTTTTGAGAAAGCAATATGTAAGTAATTTTTATAGAATTTTTTGTTTATTCTTCAAATAGATTTTGTGCATCTAATATTCTAAGCCATAGATAAAAGAATCTTAATAGGGAACCATGAAACATTTTGGAAATATTTTATATTACAAATTATTTCTATTGTTTAAAGTAGGATTCCTTCTTTCTACAGGAATATAATAATGTTATTTTTTGTTTTTTTTTCAGTTGGTATCTTCACAATCTTAATGACCATTCAGATGTCTTTGTGGGCACAAAAGAAGCATAAGATATATCGGAAGAAATTCAACTCATATGTTCATAGGAAATCAGCTATAATTCCATTCATATTATGAGTAAAGATAGCTATTTTAATCTGAACAAGAACTGCAGCATATAAATTCACTCAAAAAGGATTAGGAAATGATGAGTTGCTGTTATAATGCAACAATTCATTAATAATGATATTTTAATAAATCATAATGGAATTTCATTGAATTTCTGTTATGAACTAGAGGCAATCAAAAGCAGGAAATAATCTAAGCATGGTAACTTGTGGCTGATTGCTAGTATACTGAAAGTTGAGTCAGGAGGATTGCTGTGAGTGAGAGTCCATACAAGTTTATGATGGAGAGCTATTAGTACAATTAGAATAAGAGAAATGAAGCAGATGTTATTAATACAAATATTAAAACAGCATTGGATTATTTCAAGAGCTTGATCTCAAATAGTCTTATTGCTTTAATATTTCATAGCACTATATCATAAGGTAATTGAATTATCAGGCTTCTGGGCTGGCCACGTGGATTGGTGCTTATTATTTTCTTATTGTTCTGAGAACTTTCCATATTCTATTTGCATCTTAGAAACATCCTTTATTATATGGCATATTTTTTTGTTATTGAAATGTTTCCAGTTTTACATTGTTTGATACTCAAAACAGCAACCCGAACACTATCACCTCCCAGTAGGAAACTGCAGAATCCAGGCTTTCAAGAAATTAAAGAATATATCCAATAAAAAAAAAGAAGTAGTAAATACATAATCTAACCCAACTACTATGTTCTAAGAATATAACAGGGAAAAAATTAAAACGGTTTGTTTCAAACTCATTTATTTTTGAAAATTCTACATGAAAGCTTGTAGACAGGCACATCTTGATTTAGATAAAGAAAATATGGCCTAGTTCATATAGAAACAAAGAATTTAGGGGTATGAAAGAAAACTAATTAGATGCATGTAATGCAAACAATACTGTTTACTTCATGAATCTTTGTTCTATCTTTTGACTACATGGAACATATGGAATAAATATCCAATCTGCAATACTCAGTTAATTACCCCATCTGCAAGTACATAAAATCGTGGCGAATGATTTATGTCCAATGACACTTTCACAGACTAATTTATCTCTTAGTTTGTTGATCTGTAGTTATATTTCATATGTAGAAAAAAGGGCACGTTTAGTCTGGTTTTGTGAAGAAACAATACTCATTGAGAGGAGACCAGGCTGGCCCCTGATATCACAGCAAAACATGCTGTTGCCTCATTACTTCAAAGTCCATTCACAGAAAAAAATAAACCGGATGTATTCTCAAGTAGAAAAAAAAAACAAGTATATTTCAGTTTCCTTATATATACTATTTAAAGAAATGCTTGGTATTGCTCTTGACAAACTATAGCTTTTCACAGTCTGTGTGAAGTTTGTTGAAAATGGTTGTTTATGGATGAGAACTCAAACTTTTGACAATTGAGTTTATTAGACATCATATAATAGGGGAAATGTCTAATGAATTTAGAAGGAACAGTACAGTAAATCTACTCTAATCATTAGGTTTCATGTTCTTAGAATAAGATGTTGTCCTGAAATTCCAAAAATGTAATGGTTTAAACATGCCACAATTTGGGTCAAATATAATTATATATAAAGTACCTAGAGAGATAAACATAACAACCAAGGTCTTGAAGCATCAGCTGACATACTAGCCTTCATTGCTTTAGTTTATCAACTTTACCTGGTATCACTTAATACACGAATTACACTTGCAGTATAATTGGTTTTGTTTGCTGACTTGTCTTTTTTTGATAAACTACTTTATTCAATATACTCCTCTCTAACTCCTACCAGACCTCCCTACTTCTCTACCTAACTATACCCGCAACACTTTGCCTATTCTTCCTCTCACCCCTCTTTCAGCATTGTGATCTGCTGACTTGTGGGTTCTGCCTCATCTCTGTGAGCTTTCATTTTCAACCTGATAAACTTGAAGACACAGTTTCCTTGGAGTTCCCTGTCATTTCTGGTCTCTTATAATTTTTGCATCTCTTCATTAGCATAGATGTTTAAGACTTAAAGAATGGGGTTTAATTAAGTTAAAGCTTATATCTTTATTAAAATGCTGTCTCTAAACCATAAGCCAAATTATAAAATTCCTGATTTTGTTTGTGTATTGACATTTTGCCAGGAATGAATCAAAATTTTAAGATATTTCAGCTCAAATTGAAATTACTGGTCTCAGGTCAGGTCAAAATTCAGCTATTGGTTTATGTCAATTATAGCAATTTTGCTCCTGAAATAAAAACTTTCCTTGAATTAAAAATGAGACTTCTATTTATATTTTTGTTAAATTATAAAAGCAAAAAAAAATTCTGTGGTTTTTCTCAAGGTATTTGAAGAGACTACAGCAAATGTTAATTTATAGGTTCAATTCAAGATGCTTGTACCTTAGAGGACTCGTACCATATGTGTATAAGAATAATAATTAAAATTAATTTTCTAAAGGCTGCTTAAAAGTTAATTTTTCCCAGATTCATATAGCATCTTCTAATTATCTTCTGTTTGAAGTAGATTCAGTGTAGAAAGTTCTAGATACATTCCCAAAGACAGTATTCCTTGCTAACTGGGACATTCATTTGAAATACTCTTCAGAGATGATGCTTGAAAGCTGTGAATGATGCTTGGAATTATTTAGAAAATCAATGTACAAGTACCTTAGAATTACATTTGTGAGGACAAAGAACATCTATTCCTGAACTGACCAGGAAACGAAGACCTCTAATACGGTACCAAGTAAAGTAAAATTTTTATAATTATTAAAAAGAATCAAGCTAATGATGAAATTGATTGCTTTTCTCTGGGGTCATTACATCACTCTACCAGCTTGGGAAGCTGGTATGATTTCTCAGAAGAATGCTGAATTTTAATTTTGCTCTATAATTAATTCTCTACTTGTTATGACTTCTCCACCTGGAACAATTTTCACGATAATTGACCAAAAACATGTAATCATTCAGGTAGACAAGACTTAGGTATCCCCATAGGTGTCTATAAAGTAGAAGAGAGGGATACTGTTAGAAAGCTCATAATGCTATAGATGAGCCCATATACAGTGAGGAGCTATCCACTTGACTAGACTCACATTGCCAACACTCAGAGTCTTAGCTACTTAAGATAGCTTATATGCCTACAGTTGTATTTGTGATAACAGGAAGAGATATTTTCTAAAAACCATCATATATATACACATACACAGAACTGGTTCACAGTATAAATCAACTGCTTCTTTGAATATGTTTATTTTGTTTATGCTGTTATATCTTTTGATTTTACACTGCCATATTTATAAACATTATTAATTTTTATTGTATAAATATTTGCAAGAATGAGTTATATGAATGAATTTACTGTAAACTTAGTCGCCAATATGCATTTGCATTGCAGTGAGGAAAGAAATCAAAGAAATCCTATTTAAAACAAGGTCAAGCCCACATTTTTATTCTCCACTGTTTATGTCTGTGTCATCGTTGCATCTCCTGTCTGTTGACTGATTCTACCACATTACCACATGTGTGTCTGTTGTATGTATTTGAATCTAACTCTACCTAAAGACTGTTTTGTCTTGAGGACCCATCATCTGTTCGTGTGTCTCTGTCCTGAGTGAAAGTTTTTGTTGCTTATTTATTGAACAGATCAGAAAGCATCATATGGGGAAGGAATAAAGGATACTCTATATAAAAACTCAAAATGTAAGTTTCAAAGGTGTTAGGCAAAAAAAGAAAGAAAGAAACTTGGGCATAATAAAGGAATAATAAAACATCTATTTTTGTAATAAAATAACAAATAAAAATATGTTTCTTATTTTTTCTATATCTTTGTTTCATGTTTTATGTTGATCTCCAACATGTTGTAAAGAAGAATATTAACAAACTTTTTGTATCTCAGACCTTCAAAGGATAAAGATTTATACTTTTTATATTTTATTTCAGCAACTGTATACTACTCCCATAGATTTCAACCATTATAATTTTATTATACTTTAAAACTCTAAAGAATTAGCTCAGTAAAATCATAAACAAAATAAAAATAAAGGTGCAACTAAATTTTAAACATTTTATTTTGTTACTACTTATGGATGGATCCATGTACATGCATACTAAAATGAATGTGTCTTGGGGGAAAAAAGGAGTCTAAGCAACTCTGTGAAAAGCCCATTAAAAACAGGACAAAGATAATATAAATGTCTGTCACTCAAGGATATCAACAGCTCTCTGAAAAGAAAATAGTTTACTTGTTCCCATTTAACACATACAAAGTAGGTTTTATGTTTGTTTTTGTTTTTGTTTTTTACTTGAGAAATTTCTTATTATTTAGCTGAGACTGGATTCTATGCCAGACTGGTCTCAAACACATGAGGGTCGGTTTGCACCTAAAATACAGTTTTCCTTTTTTTTCTGACTGCTATCTTCTGCAAAAGAGCTATGGGAATTTAATCTAGTAACCAAATTATCAGTAATTTTATACTTAAATTTTCTGCATTACTCATATATTCATTTAAAATAMAGAATGGATCAATATTCAAAAACTCAGGAAGAATACAAAATTTTACACATGAGTATGCAATAACATTTTGTTATATTTAATTGTCCCTTTTAAACAGCACAACTTACTACACTTAGGTTTTACTCTATAATTTAGTATACTTGGAATTACAGATTTAAAATTTGTATCTAATGTATGAATGCATCTCTTTGTGTGTGTGTGTGTGTATGTGTGTGTGTGTGTGTGTTTGTTCATACACATGAGAGAAGGGCATCAGGCTGCTTCTACTATGTGGGCTTCAAGGCTAATCTCATGATCTCATATTTTGTGAGGAGCTCTTTTAACACTGAGCCACATCATTGGCACAAATATGGATTGTAATTAAGGCAACAATATTCAGAAATGGAAAACAAAGTAAACTATTTGCATATCTGAAATTATTTATGCTACATGCAAGAACATAGAACATTTATAATAATTTTACATTAAAATATCTTACTGATGTATATTTGTCATGAATAACCATGTGGACATTTCTCCAAAATTTTCATGAGGAAAATATAGTACTGATATGATTTTTTCCTTTCAAAATTCCCTAAAAGTAAGGATTCATAAATACTGTCAGTATGATTGCTGATATTCAAATAAAATAATATGTTATATTGTTATAACTGTGGAATTTTATTTTGGCTTTTACATAAGTGAGTTTTCTGGGAATGTAACAAAAATATGTGAATAAAACAACCATGATTATTTGACCACATATTAATCCCATGATCGTCCTCATCGTGATGGAGGTGAGCTGTGACAGAGTAGAGCTGCTCATGTTAGATCATTAAGAAGGAGAATGTACCAGGACAGGAAAGCAGGAGGGTATTGATTTGGGAACAGGGGGAGGGAAGAGGGCTTATGAGACTTTCAGGGAGGGGGGAACCAGAAAAGGGGAAATTAGAATATATCTAATAATAATATCAAAAAAGGAGACTGTGGGAGTTTGGGGGACTAGCCATATCGCCACCTCGTGCTCTCAAATGTTGGCAAGATTCTGCAGCTCCAGTATCTCTATGAATCCATCAATATCACAGCACATATCTTAGGTCAGAACCCTCATGGTACAGTCATGTTCCAAAAAGGCCATCAGATAGCAACAACTACTTAAGAATAATGCAGAGGTTAATTTAAATTCAAACAAAATACGAACTTGAGTAAAGAAAAGTTTTTCTATACCCGAGACCTGTACAATTCTTAGTCTGTTTTCTAGAATATTATTCACCATGTTACTGAGTTTGATCTTGAAATATGCACTAGTAATGGTGAATTCAGTATAAAGTTACCCAAGCTTGTCTTAATTCAAATGATGTCTAATGCCTACACATTTAGTAGATTCCAATTAGTGCACACATAATCTCTATTGATGGGACTGTGATGGTGAAAAGACTTTTTAAAAGTTGGTTTTAGCTTGTAAACCTATTTGTTTACTCTCTGGAATGTACCCTATCAGGTAACTTGCTGAAAATGGACAGCTTTGGGGTTCGAATGGGCTATTCTCTTTTTTCTTTTTATTGTTTATTTGTTCACTTTACACCCTGAATGCAGCACTACTTCCTACTCTCCTCCCAGTACCACCCTCCCACCCAACCTCTCCCATTCCTCCATCTCCTTCTCCAGTTGGGTTCTTCTTAAAAATTGATGGTGAGCCTGGTCACGGTGGCACATGCCTTTCATCTGAGCACATGTGTTCTCCTACAGAAGCTTATGATCATAGAGTATTACAAGGCATTTCGTAAAGATAGGGGCTAAGCCTTAATAGTGTAAAGAAGGCAGAGATTGTAGAACGATGATATATATATATATATATTTATACACACACATATAGACACCATACATAGAAGAGCTCAGGGTTTCATCTCTTCTTCATTTACTTTTCTTGTACTGGGAATGTGGAATTTAGCAATGATAATATGACATCAGCTTCAATTCTATAATAATATAATACATAATTATTATTGATAGTATGGAAAATATCTCATTAAACAATTTTGGCAGACTTCTTAGAGCTAGGATTATAGGTGCATACTGATAAATATTAAAACTTGACAATGCCTCTGCCATGTTCCCTCAATCTTTATTTTATAGCTACTAACCTTAACCTATTATTTCTTGTGCTGAGCAAAATAACTTGTTGTTGTACTTGATCATGAAGCCTGATGAGCTTTGACGTTACCCTAACCTATTGGCTTCTAGACTCAGCCTAAGCTTAAAGGTCAGAAAGCACTGCTTTGTGTAGATATGTTGCAAATGTACTTTTTTCCCAGAGAAAAACACTGATTTTCCAGGGCTAGCTGTTTTGGATCCTGACTCCATGCTACATCCCTGATTAATCCATGTTAGAATGTGTGTTCACTAAACCATCAATACATGACTGAGTTTGGAGTCTATGAGGTTTGCGCAACTATTCCTGGACCCTGACACATAGCACTACACAACACAGACAAATGGATTTTTTCTCACAAATCCCTATTTAAAATATTTAAAATAGACCTATCTTTTAATAGCAACTTGGTGACATGATCCCTTCCATCTGCCTGAATTCCATTCATACAAGAAACTCAATCTGGACACAGTACAACAGGCAGTTGAGAAGTGCTGAGCAAAGCAAATGGTTTTGTGTCCTGAAGGCTATAAAAATATATCATGTGAGAAATGTTAGAGTAAGTAGAAATGATCATCACATCTTTTATTTGTGAATAAGGCCTCACAGTTTCAGATGTTATCAGTACAACTTTAGGTCATCCATCATTCACACATTGGGTTCAATAATATTAGCTGGAATGTGCATAGAAAAAAGTCACATGGTAATACTGAAAGCTAGAGAAGATAAGGAAGCCAGCATTTCACTTATCTGGCTCCATAGACTCTCAGGAACTGAATTCAAGAGACCATTGTTTCTGGGTCACTTAAATACTTCCCACTAGAGCCATCATCAACTTTAGTTTCTGTTGCCTCCGAATCCTATTGTGATGAGGACAATGCCTTCAACACATGAACTCGTAGAGGAAACAATCCATACCTATTGTGGAAGTGTGAAATGAGTTCCACAGGATGATGTGTCTTAACTATGGTTTCCAGGCTGTGCTATATGAGACAATTATGAAAGCTTTAGGAGAGGAAGTCTTGGTAGAGGAATCATGTCACTAAGGGTTGGCCCCATTCCCTGTGTTTGTTTTCTACATTCTGTGTAGTGATGAAATCCAATCAATCAGCTTCTTAGTTTCAGTGGTTCCTTGCACGTAGTCATCACATTAAGCTTGTGTCTTAAGAGTTGACTTTGACTAGACTGTCATATCACAATAAAAATGTAATAACTACAATATTCAAATCACTGTATTACCAAACTGAAATTAAGCTTCAAACATCACAGAAGGAAAATATGTATTTCAAAAGAGGTACATTAAAAATGACTTCATAATATTCTAAGAAATGTGAAAGAAACATTAGAAACAATGAAGTTGATTATTGTAAATATTCTTATGCATTGAATAAGAAGTAAAAACATGTTCTCAATTTATTTACCAGTCTTTTAATTTCATCCACCAGAATTAAAAACAATCTTACAAAATTCTATATTGTCAATATTTATGTAGTTTTTTTCTTACAGTGTTCATGTAAGTTGTATATTTAATTAAGCATTGCATGTGCTCAGTTGATAGATAAAAGAGAAATTGACTTTTGTATCTTTTAACCTTATCATAATTTGTAGTCATTCTGGTACAGCTCATATTTACAATTATCAGTATTCTAGAATTAGGGGAAAATACTGAAATAGAAGGCAAAACATCTATGAGAGTTCAATAATAACATTTTTCAAAAGACAAATTGTTGTACTTCTTCCATGATATAAAGTGGGATTTGAAATGAAACCAGTATTTGGAAGATGGAACACCTTTCCTTCCTTTCTTTCCTCAAACAAAAACATATGTGATGCTTAGTCATTTGCATAAAACTATGTGATTATGGTTACAATTTTCCTTGTTTTTTATGAGAAGAAAGTCTAAAATTTGAAATCTAAAATGCGTTCCCAAGATGATTAAAGTATTCCATGTTAATTTCCACTTCCCTAACAAAGGCAGTAAAGAAACTGTATGTTAGAATGGAAATTTATGATATCTTTGGTTGAAAAATGCTCACAAAGTTAAAAATATTCCCTACAATGGAGTCTCTCACTGGGCATACAAAGCTTACTAAAGGGCAGAGCAGGCTCCATAAATGCCAGCACGAAAGGAGCCCAATGGGGATAGTTTGACTTCTTCCTTTCCAATTTGTATCCCTTTGACCTCCTTATGTTGTTGAATTCCTCTAACTAGAACTTCAAGTACTATATTGAAAAGATATGGTGAGAGTCCCTGATTTTAATGGGATTGCTTTAAGTTTCTCACCATTTAGTTTGATGTTGGCTACCGGTTTGCTGTATATTGCTTTTACTATGTTTAGGTATGGGCCTTGAATTCTTGTTCTTTCCAAGACGTTTAGCATGAAAGGATGCTGAAGTCAAACTATCACTATTCGCAGATGATATGATAGTATACATAAGTGTCCCAAAAAAACTCCACCAGAGAACTCCTACAGCTGATAAACAACTTCAGCAACGTGGCTGGTTATGAAATCAACTCAAGCAAATCAGTAGCCTTTCCTATACTCAAAGGATATGGAGGCTGAAAAAGAAATTAGAGAAATGGCACCCTTCACAATAGGCACAAACAATATAAAGTATCTTGTTGTGATTCTAACCAAACAAATGAAAGATCTGTATGACAAGAACTTCAGGTCTCTGAAGAAGGAAATTGAAGAAGACCTCATAAAATAGAAAAATCTTCCATGCTCTGGATTGGCAGGATTAATACAGTAAAAATGGCCATCTTGCCCAAAGCAATATACAGATTCAATGCAATCCCCATCAAAATCCCAGCTCAGTTCTTTATAGAGTTAGAATGAGCAATTCTCAAATTCATCATCCAGGATAGCTAAAACTATTTTCAACAGTTAAAGAACTTCTGGGGGAACCAGTATCCTGGAACTCTAGCAACACTACAGAGCAATAGTGTTAAAAACTGCATGGTATTGGTACAGTGACAGACAGGTAGATCAACGGAATAGAAATGAAGACACAGAAATGAACCCACACACCTATGGTCAACTGATCTTTGGCAAAGGAGCTAAAACCATCCAGTGGAAAAAAGATACCCTTTTCAACAAATGGTGCTGGTTCAATTGGATGTCAGCTTGCAGAAGAATGCAAATCTACGCATTCTTATCTCCTTGTACTAAGCTCAACTCCAAGTGGATCAAGGACCTCCACATAAAACTAGACACACTGAAAACTAATAGTAAAGAAACTGGGGAAGACCCTTGAGGACATGGGCACAGGGGAAAAGTTCCTGAACAGAACACCAATAGCTTAT
>BDUI01000049.1:187601-226585 GCA_002335545.1 Apodemus speciosus | reverse complement strand
ATTATTTCAAAATATATACAATCATTTCTGAATTTTAATTAAAATGAGTGAATGAGTCCTATCCACTATGAATTATGTGAGTTACATCACTATGAAAGTTCAAATATATGACATTGCACACATTTTTTATATTAAGTATGCACAACGCTTTACTATAGTTTTTTCAGAACATACTGTCTTGGTATTCATGTATCAATTATAATATTTATCAAGTACTATTGTAGGAACCACCAAATATAGCTATAATAAATGTTTGCCTATTTGCCTCATTAGAATGAAGCATGATATCTGAAATTAATAATTAATTAATTAATTGTTTTACATCTGATTGTTGCACAGGTTCTGAGCTTCTGTTAAAAGCATTGAACTAGTGGCTATAGTACAAATATCTAAAGAAAGCTGGAAGCTAAAACTGACCTTCAATGTTTAATATTGTGGCCTGCATAAGAGGAACTCACTAGGATATTTTATGTGTTCTTCAATTCATTGTCCTGATGACTGCAGTATTGGCTTTTATGGTTCATAGTCCACAGTTTCCTTTGCAGCAGAAATCATTTTCCTGTTGGAAGGTATTCCACGAATAATAAAAATGATATAGGTAGGTCAAAAGCCTTTAACTCACATTTCTTAATCTGCATTTTTAAAGTTTTTTGAATTTATTCTAATGTAAGTAGTTTTAGAAACTTAAATCTGCTTGGTAGTTGAACTTGTTGCAAATTCTTGAATTGTTGATTGCTACTTCAAATGAGAAAGCTGCTTGAAGAACAGTTAATCAAGAAGTCAACAAAAGATCACTTGCACTTTTCCAATGGCCTTGTGCTTATGGTAGAAGCCAGACTGGTGCACACTTTGAGAAAATGCTATGCTATCACCTCCCTGTCTGTAATATGAGGGGCTATGGCATTTTCATAAGTAATGTGATGGAAATTTCTTTAGAATTGAAATGCTAATTATCACACGATGATACCCACATTTCATTACAGAAACAGTTAATTGCTTATATTTTATTCAATGTATTTCTGCTTTTGATATAGAAAGTATCTAGGTCTTATGGGCTTAATTCAGAAACAATATCTTTTGAATCTATATTACAAAAAAACAGCATTAAAATTATTCATAATGTTTTATCACTGTTTTTTAGGTAAGAAAGGTTGTCATATGGTGGGCCTAGTATCATAATTGGTACTCAAATATTAATGTTCATTTCTGTATACCAGTTTAGTGCTTTAGTAAATATTTCTCACAAGAAAACACAATTGGTCTTGATTTTTGTCCTCTTTCAGGGGATCTGAATGTGTATTAGGGTATCTTAGTAGACCTCAGGTTTTTTAAAAGTTTGAATTAAACTAAAAGTTGAAAGGTCATCTGCTGAGACAGTTTCCACTCACTTTTATCTGTCAATTTTATGCTTGGTGTATTTGACATGTAACCACTGAGGCAGATAATGCTTCACAATTTTTCAAGCTGTCAAATCGCATGAAGAAAGAGATGATTCACTGTACCCTGTCACTGTTCAAGTGCAAACTTAGCAAATTAAATGCTCAATAATATTTTCATTTGTGTATTACCAAAAGTGGATTCCATAACTGTAAATAGAATTTTCCTTTCAGATAACTCTGTCATATTATTCAAAGCTCACATTACTGTGTAGATTTAAGCTAAGTCATGATGTACTTGAAACAGTTTGGATTTGGTATATGACAAGAACAACTGGTTGTCAGTGCTGTTTACTGTAACATTAGTAGACAAGAACTGCTATAGGATGCTAATCCTAAATGCAAAAGAAGCTCTAGGGCTGCCTGAAGATGGAATTACAAATGTTCTGGGAATGCCTCAGCAATTTGTTCTCCTCTAATAGCATCGAAATAAATCGGAGATTCTATTACCCAAAAGAGATGAAGTCCACAAGATGCAAATGTTAACAAATTCTGAAGGCTCCTAAAACTAGTATTTTTTATTGTTTATAGTTGGCAATCCTTCAATAATATCTTAGTAAACTGCAACAGGCCTTTATATTTGTTGAATAAGCTACATTACTCTAATGTAGGTATCATCAATCTAAGAGGATAAATATGAATGTGTGTGTATGTGTGTTTGCACATACAAATATGTTCAGATTTTTTGACAAGGTTCCAAAACACACCCTGGTAAAATTAATTACTATGTATGAGCATATAAAATTGCTGAAGAATGAGAACTAGGATCCTGAGTACTATGACTCCAATCTCAACACTACAAAAAAAAAAGGGGGGGGGGCGAGTGAATGGTGTTTTAGTCACTACTGTATTCCTAAGAAGAACTGAACATGAACAAGGCAACCTTTTTAAGGACTACTTTAACTGGGGACCAGATTATAGTTTCAGAGGCTTAGTCCATTATAATAATTGTGTAGAGTTTTAATTCAGCAGTATATTTTCTTAGGCATGAGATCATATTTTAAGTCCTTTTAGGTCTATGTGGTCCAAAGAGGCATCTTTAGTCCCACCCACTGAAATATAGACAAACCCTTAACACACACCTTTATTCCAAAACAATGAATGCAGTTTTAGATTGTAGAAGAAGGATCTTTTTTGGGAAGTGAATTTGTTTTTTAAATTTATTTTATGATTTTTATTTTTAGATAAGTTTTAGATTTTTGGCAAACTTTAGAAGGCAATACTAGACTTTTCTATATTATCCTGGCTCCATCTCTTTCATTGTCAGCAACTGGTCTATCGTGGTGCATTCATACAAGCAAAGAATCAACATCCATACAGCATTATCGCCCAGAGCCCACTGTTTACTTTAGAGTTTGTTCTTCGTCATGTACATCCTATGGTTGTGATCAAATGTACAAAAAGGTGTGTAGACATCAGTATAATGCCACACAGAGTACTTTTCCTGTTGGCAAAATCCATGGTGCCCTGCCTATTCATCCCTCCACGTAGTTTTTCAGAATGAAAATAAAGAAGACACGGCCGGTAGAGATCAGTCATTCCATGCAGTGAGTGCAGTGCAGTGGAGTTGAGTTTGTTTCAGAATTCTTGCAGATCAGTGCGGATCAGCAAAGGCAGCTGGAGACACAGAATAAGAAGAAGCCAGAGGATTGAGATTAGATCAGATTGCTGGAGTTAATTTGAGGCCACGTAGAGGTATTCAGTCAGTAGCTGAGAGAAGACAGTTTGAATTAGAGCCAGCTTGGAGAGGAGTTTGGGTCAGAACAGCCGAGTTGAACCAGCTAGCCAGAGTTCAGAAAAAAGCTGGAAAGGCTGAGCTTAGTCAGCAATAAGACTCAGAGCAGACAATTGCTTCAGGTGAATAAAAGGTACTTTTATATCAGGCATGGTGCTGGAGAAGTAGATGAGATCTACATCCTGATCCGCAGGCAGAGAGGGCAACTTTGGTATGGCTTGGGTTTTTGAAACCTTGAAACCCACCCTAGTGACACACTCCTTCGTATAAGATCAAACCTCTGAATGCTTTCATTCATATAAAACAATGGTGAATAATCACTTAAGTATATGTGCCTGTGGGGACCATTCTTCTCCAAATCTCCACTGGTTCTAATGAGAGAAATTGATGAGGAGGGGTGGACATATTTAAACAACTGAAAAGGAAAGTTATTTAAAACCAAACAGGACGAAGAAAATGAGCAGACAAGCAAACAAACAGAATGAAGCATCAGAAAGCTTTAAGTTAAAAAGTTACCTGGAAATCCTCAAATTATAAAAAGAAGAAGAAAAGTTTTCTCAAAAGGTTACAAGATGTACTTAGTTATGATTACAATAGTGGGTAAAATATAAAGTAAAATAAGATAATGGGCAAGAGCATCATCTCTCACCACACACAAAATTCAAATCAAAATATATTAATGCATTTTTATTAAATCTCCCAGCATGGGTAACAAAACCAAAGTGAACCAATGAGTCCATGCCAAACTCAAAACCTGGATGTGGCCAAAAAAATGATCAACATAGCAACGAACATGAAAAGTGGGAGAAATATATATGTGAATTATCCATGTTCCTAAGGGTTAATGTCTGGAATGTCTGTGAAGCACAAATTACTCACCGTATTATAAAAAGTCCGTTGGTTAAAATGTGTGCAAAATCCAAAAAATAACATTAGTAAAGCCTGGCATGTAAATGGCCAAGAGGTATACATGAAAAAAAAAATAAAATAAAAAAGCAAAAACAAAAAAGTGCAATATGACTAATCACCGAAAAAGAAAAAAATATGTAAGTTGTACGCTGCACAGAAAATGGTTTGCCAGTATCAAAAAGTCGGCGCTGAAAACATATATATATATATATATATATATATATATATATATATATATATATATATATATATATATATATATATATATATATATATATATATATATATAATTAATATTATATGAATTTAACAGGTTATATTTAGTAATATATGTATATGTAAACAGATACATGCATGCAATAACAATTTGTGAAAAGAAGTCATAAATTTGAAATAGAGTGGAGATCAGCATATGGAAGAGTTTGGAGGGAAGAAAAAATAAGAAATTTTGTAAGGAAATTGCAATTGAAGCCTCCAGCTGGTCACATAAAAGGCCCATCCCCCTCTCCCCTGACTCCACTCCCAGAGAACCTGGATTACACAATGGAGAATCTCATCAGGCTGACATGGTCCTCATAGTTCTTTTATTTTTTTTAATAGTTTATTGTCCTCGAGACTACAACGCAGATTCCTCTCCTAGAGAAGGGTCTTTCAAAGACAGGGGACTGCCATCCAGGTGCAGGATGCTTACTTGTCTTTTTCATACGTGGCTGGATTCTTATTTTTGAACTGTTGGAACTCCTGCTTGCCCCAACTGTAGATCAGGTAGAACACTAGAAATGGCGGTGCCACACGCAGGATGTGCTAGCGAGTGCGGCATAGCACATCAGGGATGCCTTTGCTGAAAGAGTTCGGGAAGGCACGCTGCTCGAAGGGGGGCCAGCTGTAGGAGATCACATGCTATGTCCGTGTCAGGTTCCCAAACTCGTGGCCCATGGGGACAGCAGCTCATAGTCCTTTTGATTCTAGCCGCTGAGGCCTGGGAAAACCACAGACAGACCCACAGTGCAGCTGGGAAATAATCTAAAGAAAAAGAAGTACATCTTTACATGTTCTACAGTCTGGGGAATAGATCTGATGATCCAAAGTTTTCTGTCACAAAAATCCACTTGTCCTGCTGAGGAGTGACAGAATGTCCAGGGTAGCAAAAGTGTTTGCGGATCAGAGGAAAGTGGGAGTTTCATGATGAGGGACTTCCTCGATAAACAAACTATTGTCCCTCCACACACTGGGAGCTTTTGCTTCCTGATCCAAACTGCAGATCGATCTTCTGAAAGTATAAAATGATAAAATACGCTGTCCCACATGTCTGGAATTTTTTTTTACCTGTTGATTGTATTTTTCTGTATTTCATTAAAGGGATTTATTCATTCACTTTTAAAGGCCTCTGTCACCTTTATAAATCGTATTTAAGGTCATTTTAGCATGTGTGTGTGTGTGTGTGTGTGTGTGTGTGTGTGTGTGTGTGTATGCCATTAGGTGTGTGTTCAGGCAGCTTGGTGGGCAGGGGCTTGGGAGGCAAAGGTTTAGTTGGTGTTTCTGGGGGCAGCAGGTCTCCTGGAAAACATGCAGGTCTTTGAGTGGGAAATGGAGTATGCAGTGCAGTTTATCCCTCTTTGCTAAGCATTCAGGAGAGTTGGCGTGCTGGGGCTTGGTGAGGAGTGGCTTACCTGGTGTCCCTTAGGACAGCAGCCATCCAAGTAATCAGGCAGAATTGTAGGCGTTACTGTTTTTAAAGGAACATACCAACAAAATGACTCTTAAATCAATGTCTTGCTCAGCAATTATTAGAGACGCTTCCTCCTGCGCGAGATGGGAACTAATACGCTGGTCAATGGGCCGAGAAAGATTTGGAAACACCGAATCCCGAACGGAGTGTTTGCATCTCTCTTGGCTCAGCCAACTTTGAGGAATAAGAGTTGCAGAAACTGTGAGAGCCACAGGACACAGATGACCCCCAGGAAACCATGTTTTCCAGACAGAAGAGGTTGATGCAGATAGGGTACTATGCACGGGTCCAGCATAGGTCTAAGTGAGATCCTGTCCCAGTGCTGAGAGCAGATGTGAACGCAGACTTCATCTATAACCCAGAAGCTAACTACAGCTGGCAAACACTTGCAAAAGGAAATTTACCATTTCATCAAAGTCACACTGGTAGGCAAAGCACACCCGTTTCATGCCCAGCAGTGTGTGGCCAACGAAAAATGAACTCCCTGCTAATTTGGAAGGTCTTTGTTTATGTTTGTCTTTTATTTATAAATTAGGATATCCTGTTTTCTGTTTTTGCGAGATTTCATGAAATTCATAATGTAAAGGTGTAAAAGTTCTCACAAAATTACACATCTCTAGCAATACAGATCTGTTTATCAGTGGTTCGTGTATGATTAGGAAAAAGACTTTTGTTGTTTTCTTCTCCAACTTTTCTATTCTGTGTGACCACTGACATTATTGAGCCTAATGTCATTCCACGGTAAATTTCTGTTCATATGTAAAGTATTTTATAGAATTTAAATACTACCTCTGTAATAATGAAAAATATTATAATCTGCACAATGAATAAAAAATTAATAAAATAGTGCCCTTATACATACTCATTAAAATGTAATTGGGTAGAGTTATTTTGGATTAGAATTTTTCAAGAAATATATGCAGAGCAAACCATCATTTACGCTGGCCATCCTATTATTTGAAGTAAACTCAGTATATTAAAAAATTCTTTGAAATGCTTTGGCATAAATTGGCAAAATATGTATAATACTGATTAGTGGATTAATGAAATGTACAGAGAAGATTATTATTTGGCCTTAAAACATTGAGAATGCCATTTGTAACAAGGAACCCAAAGGAGATTATGCATAGTAAAATCTGCAAGTTACTATTACACTCATACATAAGTTTTCATGAAATTAATTTCACATTATCAATGTTAGAAGAGAATGTGTGGGTGATAAATGTCTGTTCAATATCTTCCAATTAGATGGAAGTACAGAGTATGTTTGGTAGCATAGCTTTTATCAATAATACTGTATTACACATGTCACCTTCAAAAGATTGGAGGATTTTAAATATTTTAGCAAAGCAAGAAATTGTTTATAATAACAGATATGCAATATTTACTCACTTGATCTTTCCACCATGCTGTGCTGCATAAAATCAGACAATGTACTTAGGTGCAGACCGAATGTTTGTGTACCACACGATACCTGTCTTCTGTGAAAATCCAGCATCAGTGATATGGTACTAGACGATACTGAGGCTGCACACAAACTAGTTTCATGTGAATCTCTGATCTCAATGTTAGACCCAAACCTCTGATACTTTGAGAAGGAAAAAAGTATGGAGTACACATTAAGATACAAGCATATGTAAGTTCTTTTTGAATAGGACTGTTTGTACAAGAAAAGATAGCAAAAATTAAGTAGTCAGACCTTATAAAAAGAAAGACATCAATTAGCATATCAAATGATGTCCAAGATGAAGGAAGGAGAGGACCCTGGTCCTGGAAAGGCTCCAATGCAGCAGTGTAGGGGAATACCAGGACAGGGAAGCAGGAGGGGGTTGATTGGGGAACAGGTGGAGGGACTTTCACGACTGGGGGAACCACGGAAGGGGAAATCATTTGAAATGTAAATAAAGAATATATCTAATGAAAAAAAAGAAATACATCGGTTCTGCAGAGCAAATGATAGCAGTCTGAACACGTAGCATACAAACTGGGAAAACAGATTTGTAAACAATGCATCTGGCAGATGAGTGTCTAAAATATACAAGTGAAAAAGCAACCCACTGCACTAGAACAACATTTTAGTTATTTTTCATTTATATTAAAAAGTAGGAATTTTTATTGTTCCAGATTCATTATATCTGTAAGATCTTAACAGGAGCAGATAAACTTAACCTGTTAAGGTTTACATATGGACCTCAAGCAGTACTACAGAGCAATAGTGTTAAAAAATGCACGGTAATGGTACAGAGACAGGCAGGTAGATCAAGGGAATAGAATTGAAGACCCACAAATGAACCCACACACCTGTGGTCACTTGTTCTTCGACAAAATGATCCAATGGAAAAAAAGATAGCCTTTTCAACAAACTGTGCTGGTTCAACTGGAGGTCAGCATACAGAAGAATGTAAATTGAACCATTTTTATCTCCTTGTACTAAGCTCAACTCCAAATGGATCAAGGACCTCCACATAAAACCAGATACACTGAAACTAATAGAAAAGAAACTGGGGAAGATACTTGAGACAAGGGCACAGGGGAAAAGTTTCTGAACAGAACACCAATAGCTTATGCTCTAAGATCAAGAATTGACAAATGGGACCTCATAAAATTACAAAGTTTCTGTAAGGCAAAGGACACTGTCAAAAGGACAAAATAGTAACCAACAAATTGGGAAAAGATCTTCACCAACCCTTCATCTGGCAGAGACCTCATATCCAAGATATACAAAGAACCCAAGAAGGTAGACTCCAGAGAGCCAAATAACCAAAGTAAAAAATGGGGTACACAGCTAAACAAAGATTTTCACCTGAAGAATTTCGAATGGCTGAGAAGCACCTTAAGGAATGTTCAACATCATTAATCACGAGGGAAATGCAAATCAAAACAACCCTGAGATTTCAACCTCATACCAGTCAGATTGGCTAAGATTAAAAATTCAGCGGGTGTTGGCTAGGATGTGGAGAAAGAGGAACACTCCTCCATTGCTGGTGGGATTGCAAGCTGGTACAACCATTCTGGAAATCAGTCTGAGGGTTCCTTAGAAAAGTGGGCATGATACTTCCAGAGTACCCTGTTATACCACTCCAGGGCATATACCCAGAGGATTCCCAGGCAGGCAATAAGGACACATGCTCCACTATGTTCATAGCAGCCTTACTTATAATAGCCAGAAGCTGGAAAGAACCCGGATGTCCCTCACTGGAGGAATGGATATAGAAATGAGTTATATTTAAACAATGGAAGACTTCTCAGCAATTGAAAACAATGAATTCATGAGATTCTTAGGCAAATGGTTGGAACTGGAAAATATCATCCTAAGTGAGGTAACTAATTCACAAAAGAACACACATGGAATGCAGTCACTGATAAGTGGATATTACCCCAGAAGCTCTGAATACCCAAGACACAACTCACATATCAAATGATTCCAAAGAAGGAAGGAGAGGACCCTGGTCTTGGAAATGCTTGATGCAACATTGTAGGGGATTTTAGGACAGAGAAGTGGCAGGGGCTGATTGGGGAAAGGGTGGAAGGAAGAGGGCTTGTGGGACTTATGGGGAGTGGGGAACCAGGAAAGGGAAAATCATTTGGAATGTAAACAAAGAATATAGAAATAATAATGATAATGATGATGATGATGATAATAATAATAATAATAATAATAATAATAAAGAAACCAAAACCAAAATGCATCCATTACTACCACATTGCTTTTAGCACACAGTTTTCAGTGTTACTTGAAAAGCAGGAATTTTTTTAACTCTACTTAGTGCATTTCTACTTAACTTTTTACAGTTTAATTACAGTATCTTAAAATTTTTGAAATTTTCTTACCCAGAATTTTCTGAAATTTTTAGTGATTTGTTATGAAGGAAACCTTGAGTTTCTGGGTCTGAATATCTATATATAAGCTAAATTGACATTCATTTTACATAACCTGTATAGTTTTCCCCATATTTTTTCTTATCCTTGACCCATAGCTATTCTAAGATCTATTTTGGAGTCATGAATAGAAGGAAAATTTATTCTACTATCCATGCCAATATTAGGGAGGCTAGAATTATTTACATTGGTGTGTGTGTGTGTGTGTGTGTGTGTGTGTGTGTGTGTGTGTGTTAGGATAATGCATTTGTTTTTATGCTGTATTTGTAAATTTGCTTTTGTTTTTCTTCCCTTGTTATAATTAATATAAATGATACTAATGCAAATATCAAGATGTAAGATACACTCTGATATCAGGTTTTATCCAGCATAACTCAAATTCAAGACTTTAAGGTATATTAAATTATATAAATACAGTGAAAACTTAATATTCTTTGAGACTACATTCAACAAGCAGATTGTAATGAGAAGGATCACAGAGGTCAGGCGTAAAATAAGGGACAATGGGTAAGAGAAGAATCTCCCAAGACAGGGGAAACAGAATACATATCTCCTTATGGAGAGACATATGAAGAAGAGGTAAGAAAGGAAGGAGTAGGGAGGTGTGTTGAGGAAAGTGGTAAGATAGGGTAAAGGGGACCAGCTTCGAACTTAAAGCTAGTGAAGAAGTTCTATAGAAACATACCAGTATAAAAGTTTCTTAAAACAAACACATCTATGAAAGAAATATAAACAGAAAAGCAGGTAACATGGGAGACAGAGCCCCAGCTAAACACCTTCCTCCCCGCCTAGTGAAACATCATCTTAGTTGAGTCACTGGCCAGTAATCTAAATAGAAAATCCCAAATAACACAGGATAGTGATAAGACTATTGGTTTTTCTCCATAAATAATAGTAAGGCCTTGTTGATGAAGGCAACACTTACATAGCTTGTTTAACATTCAGAAGTCAATCTCATGACCATTAAGAACCTTCACTTTTATTGAATAGTGTTCAAGGTATGCTGTTAGAGGAGGAAGGTAACAACCAACTTAACTACAAATGCTTTCATCTGCAATGATGACTCGCTTACATGACTTTCTGTTATAGTACTGGAACAAACGTGTGTGTGTGTGTGTGTGTGTGTGTGTGTGTGTGTGTGTGCATGTGCATGCCTGCATGCATGTGTGTATGCATGTGTTCATTCATGAATCCATTTACTTTTGTGTCTGCTTCTGTGTCTGAGACTGTGTCTGTATTTGTCTGTGAAGTATGTACCTCTGAGTATTTTAAACACAAATGTGTTGAGGTTCATGAACATGTGTGTGTATGTTTACCTGGAGGCTAGAGATTAAAATTTGATTTTTCTCAATCCTTATCTTATGGATTCTTTTCCTCTTGAGGGTTGGTTTCACACTGAACTTTCTTTTTTAGCAGTTTATTTATCATGAGTACTAGGTATACTCCTGTCTGTCTCCCTTCTATACTCACTGAGATTACAAATACACCTTGCACTTCTGACTTTTAGATACTAATTCAAACTTAGGAACTCATACTTGTGTGGCAAGCCCTCTTCAAACTGAGTCATCCCTCCAGGATGTAAAAATACATTTTCAAAATTGTTTTAAATGCAAATGCTTGTGACAAGAAGAGTATAAATTGAAATTTACCATGTGTCTAAGAATTACATTCTTGCTCTTGCTTGGTAAGTTAGAAAACAATCATGGTTTATTTTTATAGATATAAAGATACCTATGATATTAAAAATGCTTCTGAAAGAAGAAGGTAAGTAAGTTTCTAAAAGGAAAAAATGATATCCTGAGAGGAGAAAGGGAAGGTCACGGTGAACAGCAAATGAGGCTGTCACTGCTAAGTCGCATCAATGGAGAAAATGCCATGGGACATTATTCACCTAATCATGGATAAAATGAATGTCCTCATTCTGTCAGAAAATATGTCTCAAATGACCTCTCCTGTTATCAGCAATAGTGGGCTACAATGGCTCAGCCATTATTTATATACAGATAAGAAGGGATTGTTTTTCTTTCTGTCTTTTGTGATGATGCACACTTATAGCTTTTCTTATCATCTTCAGTACTGAACCTTCTAATCGAAATGGCAGAAGCATCTAT
Organism: Apodemus speciosus; assembly: GCA_002335545.1. Classification (NCBI taxonomy): domain Eukaryota; kingdom Metazoa; phylum Chordata; class Mammalia; order Rodentia; family Muridae; genus Apodemus; species Apodemus speciosus. Next base: position 214,786 of record BDUI01000049.1, on the reverse strand, counting down.
TTTATCATACAATCTCTTTCACCTATTAGGTTTATATATGAGTGTGTAAGACAATTAGACATCAGAAAATTATGGAAAACCTTTCTTGAGTTTGAAAAACAAATACAAATACATATATTCACACAGCCATAATAACAAAGATCCTCCGATTTATCATGATTTTGATGGAAGGCTTTTGTGAAAGCAAGCAGTTTGGGCTGAACAGTCATCACTTTTTCATAAATGATTTGTTATAGTAGAATGTATAAGATATACTTTTTCATAAAAATTAATTAATCTTGAATATTTAAGTGCTAAATTCATTTTAGGCCAAATGATTAACATACCTATTTTAATTCTTAAATCTATGTAAGTTGGGCATAATTTTCTTTGTGATGATCTCTGTGTTGTTAACTTGACTGGATCTGGAATCAACTAAGAATCATGTCTATGTATGTATGTATGTATGTATGTATGTATGTATGTATGTATGTATGTATTTGTGAGAGATTTTCTACATTAGGTGAACTGCAGTGCAGTAGTAAGAGCCAGGACAAATATAGGTTGGTGTCCTCGAGTGGCAACACAAGTAAAAGAAGATCAAGGGAAAACTCTGCTTTTTTGTCTGATTTTGTTCATGGCTTAGAAAATTCACTCATTCTGTTCGAGTGTCTATCTACCTTTTTGTTGGTGGTTGTGAATACTTTGCTGTCATCAGAATCCATAGTCTCAGGACACTCAAATTAAACTGTAGGCCACTGCTTGGTGGATAATTCTCTTGGTCTTCATTGCAAGATTGTGAATTCTGGAGCATCTAACAGACAGTTACTGTTGACCTAGCCATTCTGGTAACTCCATTTAATATGTGTTCATTGTATTGCCTCTGATTCTCTCAACCTATTATAGTTTCTGTCTTTTATGACACCTTCTGATTGGAGTTGTATTGGATTAAAACTTTCTAAACCTAGGTACTAGTATATTTGCAGCTGCTCTCTTCAAATATTATATGCTAAATGATTCCTAAGATTCTGATTTTATTCCTCACAGTTATGGAAGCTATTATGTCCAAGGGGATGGCTGGTTTATGGTTTGAATAAAGTCTGTCTATCCCAACCTGTATATGCAGCATTCAGCCCTCTGGAGAGAAGACATACTGAGTTCTTCCATAATAAATATAAAAGGAATAGGGGACAGAAAGTCCTTTCTCCCAGTTCTCTTTAAAGAGCCCCCGATTCCAATCAAAATGCCAGCCCATCTGGCTTGACACCACCTGAAAGCCCATTACTGCCCTGTCATTGGCAATGGCTTGGAAGAGGGATATCATTTGAAAGGTAAATGAATAAAATGATTGATAAAAGTAAAAAATAATAAAAATAAGAAACAAGTTCTATCCTGCTTATGAAGGTGTGGCTAGAAAATGCTTACCCAAACTCAGAAAAAAACAATATATTCTATGTCGCCTTACCTTTTTATTCATTTTCTCCTCTGTATTTTCAATGTGCTATGTTTTCCTGCCACATTTTTCTCAGAAAAGCATTATCTTTGAATTTTAATTTTTTCAATATAAAGTGAAAAGAGATAACATGTAAAATCTATCTAACTATAAATAACCATGAAACTTAAGGATTCTTAATAGATTTAATACTGAGGAGACAYCTATTTAAAATGAAAAACAAAGCTTTATACAGAGAAAAATATTTCAGTCAACAATTATCATAATTACTTTTCATGTATTGTATATTTACTACAACTCTATGATACTATCTTAGTTTCACAAAAGACTGAATTTACTGTCTTGCAAACTCAAACTTGAACAAAAGCAAGTGCTGTGTCTTAATGGAATGCTATAAGCCTATTGCTTTAATGAGTTTTTACAGACATGTAAATCGGATTTATTGTTTCTCAATTTACTCTCAGTGTCTTATCAGAGCTGTTTACTACCCAGTCTTCAAGAGAACTGGCTATTTTAATGTTTTAAATTTTAGAGATTTTCCATTTTAGAATTTTAAATTATGTGATATTATTTTGAGAAGACACTGTAATTCTACCATAACTATTGACCATTCACAAATGGCAATCAGGCCCTAATGACCAATTTCAGTAATATTCCTTAAAGATATTGAAGGCCCTAACACTTGGAAGTGTCTCAGTAGGTAGACTTTGCTGATGGGCACAAGTGGAGTGGATAGTCATAGAATCTTATAAGATCTATTCTTTTTTTTATGTTTAAGACTGTTTGCTGGGGTTGGAGCTCAGTCAGTTGAGTGTTCAACTAATATTGGTGAATCCCTGGCTTTACTTGAACTCTATTCATATTCATAAGATCTAGCAAGGTGATACACTCTTCTAATCTCAAGAGTCAGGAGACAGAGGGAGCACAAGTTCCAAGTCAACTGAAATACACAACACTTTGTCACAAAAGAAGAAAAAGAAGAAAACAGGAAAAAAAAAGAATTTGTTAAAGCCAGTTTATACAAATTTTTACATAATTTTACACAATGCTAATTGACAGTCCAACACTAACTTTTACACAATTTGTTAATATATAAATCTAAAACATCGGAGTAAAAGGACTTTCTTGGAAATGCCAGCAATATATATAATGACTCAGAGTCTTCTATATAGTTAAATGTTTATCCCACCTTCTTGCCTGTCTCCCAGCTAACTCATTTAATTTAATATGATGATCTAGCCAATGACCTGCCACATTAACACATCTTACCTCTATACCTCTATGCCTATATATATATATATATATATATATATATATATATATATATATATCTGCTCTGCTTGAGCTCTTTATTACAACCAATCTCGAATGAGACAACAATTCTAGCTTGCCTTTAGGCAGGTGAGGAGGGATGGATAATCCTTCCAACCCAGAGATTGGACATAGAAATGACAATACCATGATACCAGCACTTAACTCACTGTGAACACAGAATTAAGAATTGAAAAAATAGAGACATACATTCATATAAACTTAAAACAAAAACAAAAACAAAAACAAGTTTAGACCAACACATTGCTCTTTTCTTATATTAGTCCTTGCCTGAATGATGGTGGAAGTAGCTGTGAGTAGAAAAGTCAGCATCTATTGAAATTCAAAATACACTTCATATGTAGGAAGTCATGGAAAAGCAACCAGTATCTGATAATTCAGAGTGAGAAAGAATTCTTCACAGGAGAGACAGCAGAGAGGAAATGCTAGAAGACCCCTGAGCAAAAGCCTTATTTGGGTGGGGATGGGAATTAGGCAGAAATATTTGACCAAATTTTGTGAAATCCCTGGGAAAAAAGATTAGAGCCTCATAACCTAAATGTCTGTACACCAAAATTATGGAATTTACAAGGAATGAATAAATAAATACTTAATGAAATTAAGTGTTTAATATCAATTCCAAGTCTCAAAGGTAGGTACATTGTGAGAAGACAACTTTTTTAAAAAAAAAAAAGTCTCCTTATTAAATGAATGTCTGCATGGTAAGCTTTTTAATCAGTTATCATTATCAGCATTCTGTTTTCATGCCAAGAAAATTATAGTGGACACTCTGTCTCATCATAATAATACATACAAGGCTTGAATGATGATATTCTGGCTATAGTAGTGAATGCCACTTTTATGTAATTTTTATTTTATTTAATTATTATTTTTTGAAGTGAAGTTCTGGTTCCTAACATACACACTTACATAGGCATTGTATGAAAGACTTGACTAAATCTTTCCATGTTTAGTTCTACAATGTAAAATGATGTAGACAATTTGCAATGGAATAACGTCTAAGATAATGTATGAGTGAAGGCAAAAATGTGAGCATATTTATCGTTAAAGAGTTAAATGCTGTTATGAAAAGAGAAAAATGACTAAACACCCATGTGAGAAAGAGAGAGAGAGAGACAGAGACAGACAGACAGAAGGACAAAAGAGACAAAGACAGAGAGAAGGAGACACACAGAGAGAATGTATGTTTAGGCTGTATTTATTTGTTGTTTATTACCTTGGTGATAGATTAAGAAGTCCCTTGGAAATCAAGAGCTCCCATTAAGTAAGGACGACAGGTCCCTTATCGAACATTTTGAAGCAGAAGTTGTAGAACAGAGCACATTATCATTGCTACAGTTTTCACTGCCTCAAAGAACTTGAAAGAGAGACGTGTGCGGGGAGCAGAGCAAGGGAAGGACAGCAGTCCAGGTGGCAATGAGAAGCCCTAAGAGAAAGCTCCAGATCCAGACAGAGCTGGAGACCACCCGCTCCTGGTGGGTCACCTTTTAATATTTATCTAAGTTTGCTGAACAAATGAAAATAAGCAAATACAAATAAAAGAGGCAAGGCGGGAATGAAACTGAACCTAGATCATGGTGCTGCATTCATATCTGCATGCTGGTTCAGAAATGCCAACAGTTCACATGGAAGATGTCAAGGTTATTTGAGAGCAAAGGCTGAGGAATATGCCTCTCAAAGTCTTCCTTCAACTGATGACCATTACAATGGGAATGAATCAGAACAATTAAGATCTGATTTTGTATGAATCTCTATTTTATAGGAAATGTTTTTTAAACAATGTATCATAATGAGTTATTTAATGCCAATGTTAAATCTTAATTGAAAACGTTGTATAATTTATAAGCACAGAAATAAAAAATTCTGGTACTGGTGTTTGTGAGATGTGTCTGCCTTTAGCATTTATGATTTCATCAGGAATTATGTACTATTTATTGAAACTGTAACTAATCTCTTTTTCTTGCATATTTCTTAAGAGAAATGACAGTAGGTGGTAGTAAACAATGCATTTTCATAACTGTTTGGCAACTTTCATCAAACGCTAGAGGGAATCATTAAATTCATCACATCTAAAACTACTCAGAAAAATCAATATTCAGCAGTAATATAGGCAACTATTTTGGTTCTCCATAATATTGCTTGCTCTCTATGTGTGTCAAGTAGTAGAGACTCAGTCTAAACTTAGCTATGCTTTTCAAAGGCTCATTTTTGCTAAGTAAAGCAGTTATAGTATTTCATAGAGAGAAGATAAATCTTTAATCAATTTTGTCATGTCTTGATTATTTGCAAAACAAGATGACAGACAGAAAAGAAGAACTAAAAACTGTCCAGCATAAGGTGGAATTTATTGCTGTAATTTTACAGAAGAGTCCCTTTGATGTCATAAACGGCAAGAATAAAGCATGAACAGTTTATTAAAAAGCAGAACAGTGAGATGAGATTGAGCCGTTATAGGCTCCCATTTTGTATTGGATAATTCATTCATTCTCCACTGTAGAAAACAGTAAATTGATTTTGATTTCAAATATAGCTGTCCCATTAATTTTCAAGGCATAACCTTATGAAGATCAAAATGGAGGAATCTGCTGACATCAGCTTCACAGCTGAGCACTTACTGCTTCCTAAAGGGAAAGTGTAATAGTACCAAGAAGCACATCTGCAAATGCAGCTATTGTCCGGGCGGTCTGTAAATTATGGCTGTGGCATAGTGGGTGATTACCCCATTTTACTAAGAGAGTTAAAAAATAGTTTAAAGCCCAGAAAATGAGAAACGTGTTTTCAACGGTATCATCAGTTTTATGACACTTTTTAATTGGAGTACTTTTCTTTTTTACTTTAAAATGCAAAGTGCATTTTCACAATTTCTCAGCCAGCATGCCTAAGGGCAAATGTAGTAATACATTATTGTGAAAATATCCCTTATATGCTAAGAGACTGGAGTGTTTGATGGACTTCACAGCCAAGTAAATGATATATCTTATGGCCATTAAAACTTAAAGCTCATGCACCTCCCCCATCTCCTCCCTACCCCCACTGATGCACTCAGCCTATTTGTTAACCAGCTGTTAGGTGAGAACAATATTATAAACATCCTGACTTGCTTGCATGGATGTCTGATGTAATTCCATTTTACAAGGTATGTTGATGTTTTGTATAGTTGAAATCTTAAATTATGACTCTTTCATGACCTATGAAACTGATAGATGTATGTTTTGTGTGTTATAGTTCTCCCTTTCTGAAATCAACAAACTGGTAAAGAGTGGATATAAACAAATATCCATCCTAAATGGTAGGAGCTTCTATTGGTAGTACTTTCCTATAAGCAAAGGCTGATGCATTGGTTTTTCTTGTCATGTTTGCTTTTACGAGTGCTTCTGTGAAATTGGAGTCAGGGAAATTTCATATTCCATGAGATTCTGTTCAATAATGGCATAATCTATTGTGCATTTCTACCTCGTGTGGTACTTTTTGTGTTGTAAAAAATATAGAGCAAAAGCCTTTTGTTAGGAATAGAGAAACCAGGACAGAGAATGAGACTTCAGCAGTCACATAGAGAAGTATACAACAGACAGCTACAGATAAACCCAAAGCCTTAGATAAACAGCCACATAAGACATTGGATGAAAAGTGGAGAATTCAAACATGGGTTTGTTTAAGCTATGCCAAAAGGAAGTCCTTGAATTTTTTCTAATGTGATGTCAATATACTATGAACCCTTTTAGGCTATTCTTAATGCATTCAACCAGGGCAGGAGAAGGTTAAGTTGGTATAATTCACTCATATTTAAAGTTGAACTGCCATTCTTCAATTTCACAATAAAAGAATATCTCAGTAATGTTTTAGATCATTAAATGCATCCTGAATTGGTTATTTGAAAATAATGCTAGTTTCAAGAAATTTTAGTCTTCTCTATCATAAGCTCAACTAAAAATGATCATTCAGATAACTTATTAACCTTGTAGCCAAGATCACAGGTTGTTTTACTAGTTGGCCCAAGAGTTTGTTTCCTTTCCATTCAGATTTATGCACCTAACCCTGCACTTGAGGGAAGTTAGAAACCGTTTAATATTTCAGTCAAGTGATTTAGTTTCATATAGAGTCCAGAAAAGTTATTCAGAGTCTCAAGGACTCACTAAAATATTGCAGTAAGCCTGAAGAATTGGATAGTTATAATTATATATATGCATTATCTGAGGTTGTAAAAGTTGATTATATAGAAATCCAAGGCGAGTTAGGTTGATGTTTGCATGGTTCTCTTAATGACCAGTTAAACAAACAGGGTAAGTATGTAATAGGACGGCAGCAGTCTTAAGCTTTAATTGGACACAAGGGTATATTATTAATTCTGGCCGTGTAGTCCAGCCACAGTTCCAGTCTCAAAAATTTTATGAGATATAATTTCATCATAAGACATTACCACAATTAAATCAATGTAAATTTATTTTTATTAGTAAAATGAACAAATACATTAATTACTTCCATGAAAAAAATAGTTTTGAAAACTCATTCATAATATGAAATTCTGTTCATCACAGTCACTTATCATCATGTTGCACATCTAAAGACCGTGATATAGGTGTCTCCTGAGAGACTCTGCCAGAGTCTGACAAGTACAGAGGTGGGTGCTCACAGTCAACCATTGGACAGAGCATGGGGTCCCCAATGGAGGAGTTAGAGAAAGGACTGAAGGAGCTAAATGGGTTTGTAACCCCATGGAGAGGGCAACAATATCAACCAACCAGACCCCCCCCAGAACTCCCAGGGTCTAAACCACCAAGGAGTACACATGGCAGGACACATGGCTCCTGCCACATATTTAGCAGAGGATGGCCTTGTCTGGCATTAATGGAAGGAGAGGCTCTTGGTCCTGTGAAGGCTTAATGCCCCAGTGTAGGGGAATGAGAGGGTGGGAAGGCGGGAGTGGGTGGGTGAGTGGGGAAGCACCTTCATAGAAGTAGGGGGAGGGGAAGGGAATAGAGGGGTTCTGGGGGGGAATGGGAAAGGAGATAACATTTGAAATGTAAATAAAGAAAATATCCAAAATTAAAATTTTAAAAATTTAAAATTTAAAAAAGAAACTTGGCAAACTACATTTATCTATAGGTCAGGTTATTATTTCTAATATACACATAAATGTGTGTGTGTGTGTGTGTGTGTGTGTGTGTGTGTGTGCATTGTGTGTATGCAAAATGAGAAGCCCTAGAAAAGTAAATTTTTCATCTTTCTTTTCTAATGGTTTAATTTCTACTTACTAAATTTCCATGATGTTGGCACCAGTATTTTCCCTGTATGAACTCTCTGTCTCATTCATAATGCTCCTTTATATCCATACCAATAGAACAACTTTTCTCATTGCTGTCACCAAATGTTCAAAAGAAGTAACATATAGAAAGAATGGTTTGTATTAAATCATTTTGAAGGTGCAGTCCCATCACAGCAATCAGGTCCGCCAGTGAGACCTATCTCCTTTTTTGAGAACCAGTCCATGGAATGGTTTTTACATTCAGGGTAAATCCTCCTATCTCAATTAATATATTTCAGAATCTCCCTGAAGGACATGATCGATCAGAATTATATGTTCTAAGTGACTCCAGATTCCATGAAGTTGACAATCAAAATCAACCATTCCAGCTACATTCACGTTTTTCCAGAATAGTGATTCATGTGGCTATCTCTGTTGATAATTTTCTGTGTTAGGGAAATCATAGGAGCACAGATAAATGTTACATCAACCTATTTTTTTCTTTACAGGAATACAATAACTAATAACTCACTTGTTCATTTGAAAGTATTTAGAAAAGAATTTAAAATTACAAGAGTTGTGATAACATAGCCTGTTCCTTATATATCCTGTACTCAATGTTTCTTAATTAGCCTTTTGAATAGTACAGTGGAAAACTCTTCCTTAAGCATTATCATTAATGAAAGCCTGTAATTTACCCAGAAATCATTAGCTGGTACTTCTTTTTTCTATCTCAGAAAACCACATTATTTTCATTTGGTATATCTGCTTTAGCTTTTCTTAGTTTTGGAAGTTGACGGAAATTTATTCTATTTATTATCCTATATTTTGATTCCTGCTACAATCGAAGGGAACTTACCACATATTGTATATAAATTTGGATATCTCTGGGTTTTGGTAAGAGTAGAGTAAGGTTCTACTTTTGTGTGAGAGAGAGAGTACAGAGCATTTTACTTCTGCCTTTTTATCGATTTTTCTCATTTACATTTTCTTCCTACTCTTGTTAAAAAAAACATTTTTAACATCCTAACTTGATTTATTGACATTTCAGGGTAAAGATCTTATTTAATTCCATTAATTATGCTCCACTTATTTAAATATGCACATTTAAATTATCTTCATATAGTGAAAATAAATGGAACAAACAAATTAAATAATAAAATGGATCATTTGATCTCAGTGACTAAAAGATGAATCAGCAACTAACTCTTTCAGAGGACTAGAATTCAGTTTCCAGCACCCACACAGGGTGGCACATGACGCCCTATAACTTCAATTCCAAAGGATTTGAAACTATCTTATAATGCATGCAAGTACTTCCGTGCATTACTGAATAGACACATACTCACACATACCCATATTAATATAGATCGTAACAGATCCTAAGTTTTGATCTTAACGTTAATTACCCAAATCAAATATAAACAAGTCATTTAAAAATATTTCAGGGTATATAATACACAATAAAAACATCAGTTCTATCCATGAATATACACATGTGAATGTTGAAAACAAAATTGCAGTACTATGTATAATAGCAGATTAATAATGATATGCACACTGTCCAATAAGTGTATGAGTTTAATGTAAATATATGTTACTGTATAATGCTTTTATGCTTTGAACTGCCCTCGACTGATAACATTGTATTTCTTTGATGTACGTTTGGAACTTCGACTGATAACATTGTATTTCTTTGATGTATGTTTGGAAATAAATGGAATAGTTAAAGGGAATGCTAAGACCCAGCAGACGATGCCTTCTGTGCTTTAGTATCTTCTCTGATTACCCTAAAGAAAATCTGAAATGAAAGAGATAGTCAGGTAGTCAATCTGACCTTAAACTTAAGAATTGATGTTTAGCGTATTTAAGGGAAAGTTATACAAAATATTAAAAAGAACTACAAAAAGGTGATTTCTATTTTACTGAATGTGAAATATTTTGCTGAATGGAAATCTGTTTGTCCTCCTTGATGTAGCAGAAGTAAATAGAGGATGACCCCTTCCCCAGGAAGCCCTCATTTGCAAGGATTCTAAACATAGATACATACTACATAGGGGATTTTGCTTCTTTTTCTGCTCATTCCACTAATAATTACAGCTTTAATGTCTAAGGAAATGCGAGGGGGAAAATTTCACCCTAAGAATCGCCTATTTAAATACCAATCCAACAGTATGACTATATGGATAATGTTTTAAGTAGTGCATTTTCTACTGTGGGATAATCTAATGCAAAGAACATGTTTGTAGGAATAACCTAAACTCTTCCTTCAAAGCATTTAATTCCCATCGGAAGCCCAGACATAATTCACAGGCCTACATTCAATGCATAGGACTTCATATGATGCTGCTAGTTTCAAGAAGTTAGTTCTGATAACTTTGAWGCTTGAAAACACTATGCATACCATTCCTTGGTGACTCATGATGAGGGGAAGCAGGGTTCATTCACCAAGGTCTTCAATTGCTAATTTAAATGGCTATAACCAAAAATGTTTAGTGGTCTGATGGTACATATATTTGGTGACATATCGGGATCCATCATGTATAATGGGTACTTTATTGAGAAATGATATTTATAGACAAGTTCTCCAGAGCTAAAGGTTATAACTATGCATCTAACTTTTAAGGTAGCTAATCTGTAGTCATAAGCTAGGTTGAATTCATATGTCATTTAGATGTCAGACAGCTTTTACTGCAAAACAGCCATAAAATTTAGGACTGTACAAAAAAAATAAATCATGTTGTTTTCATGTCTTTTAAAATTCCTTATCACAACTCACTCAGGTTTATGTAAGTGAGGAAGTGTCAGCTGGTCAGAGGCATAAACTAAAGCCAAGTATGACTGGGTTGGGCACCAAGTGCACTCCTGTCTCCCTGAATGGTAAATAAGCCCTATATAAGGCCTTAATGAGTCTTCTATTCGGAGACTTGCTAACACTGCACAGCTAAGCCTAGTTAGTACCCAAGTGTCGGGGAGTATGTGATTCTCATAGTTCTGTGCAGTGAGTGGGGCCCTATGATTAAGTTGATGATACAGATGGAACAAACAAGAAGAAAGTAGAACCTCCTGAGTGTGCTCAGCTTTTCTGGAGCAGCTGGGTTACTTGCTACTGTGGTCGTTCCTGGGTTTGAGTATTCCTGATATTTTATATTTGTGTTTTCATCAGTAGGTCTATAATGGTGGCATACATTTCCGTCACTAGGCCTTAGATTAAGCCTAAACTGAATTACTGGTCTGCATTGCTCTAAGACTTCTAGCTTCTCAGACAAAGTAGTTATTTTAGTGCTCCAAATAGCAGAGAGCTAGTTTCATGATGTCCTTGGCCTCTGTGGATATAAGACATGTAAATAGTAAACATATATAAATAATAGGATACTTTTATTTTTAAATAAATTCAAAGAATACATATAAATAATAAAATATAACCTTGTAACTTGTATGTGAGCATTCACTTCTACACATTTCACAGAAGAGCAGGGGGGCATGCTACTTTTGGATCAAATTCACTTCGGGATACAATAACATTATATTCCAATTTTCTTGTTTAGTAAACTCAGAATTAAAATGAATCCCCTGCTCTTTAAATATTTATTTTAGTACTATTTGCTCTAAGTTGAAGACTCCTACATAATGGAGCCTGTCTTATTTGAATAGATCAGTGTGATTCTTTGAAGGAAATGAAAAAATAACTTGGATTAAGTAGTTTTCATATAAAACTATTTACATATAGTATTGATTAACTTCATTTGAAACTGGAATATTTTGTTAAGAAATGAGAGAAATTCAAAAGTCAATATTAGTGCTTCCACTCTTTTGAGAAACTTAGTACCTTTCATTGACATTAAAAATATTTAATATTTTAGTATTACTAAAATTCATTTACCACAGTATTAAAAAATAAACTATTGGATGTCAAAAAGAAATATTAGTAGTTCTTCTGGTATTTTTTTAATAACCATAGCTTCAAACATATTTTTTAATCAGTTTCTTCCTTTTATCTCCATTGATTTCCTAACACACTCTTTTAGCTATTGGTGACTTTCATATTACCAACAGTTAAAGATTTTAAAGTTTCTATTTTTCCATATGTGGTCCATTTGCTCATTACTGGTTGTATTTTAATATATATATATATATATGTAAAGGCAGAGCGATAATTGGAATTTTTATAAAATTGAATGTAAGTAATTAGAAATATTGGTCCTTAATGGTTTACACATATCTACAACCATAATTATAGTCTTCCTAAACTGTGAAGTATAAAAGTATAATATGTAGACCCCATGAAAATCACTGTGGATATTTTTTTAAACTAATAATAGAATTATCACATACTCAGCTTCTACTCCCAGTCATGTGCCTAAAAGATTTTGCGTTTTATTGCAGAGATACTTGTACAGCCCTGTTTTTTTTTTTTTTCTACTATACAGCTTGGGTTTTGTTGTTGCTGTGTTTTTGTTTTTCTTGTTTACTTTTAATAAAATTTTTATTTTTCTTACACAATATATCCTGCTTACAGTTTCCTCTCCCTGAACTCCTATTTCCTAACCACTTTCCATCCCATCCAGACATGCCTCTCTTTCTGTCTCTTTTTAGAAAAGAAGCAGGCTTCTGTAGGCTTCTATACAGGAATAATAAAAGTGTATATCAACAAAATATATTAAGATAAAACAAAAACTATCACATTGTAGTTGGACAAGACAAGCAGAAAGTAGAAGAGCTCAGAAGAACACAAAAATCATAGACCCATTCATTAACACACTTGGGAAGCCCTTAAGACACAGAGCTTACATGCAAAGAGCATAGACCAATCTGCACCTGGTTCTTGGCGTACATGTCATGGTATTCATTTGTTTATTAATATAAAAACCTGATAAATTTTTGACTCCTAGAAAGTTCTTTTGCCAAGACCCTTTTTCCTAAATGTTCTGCAGTCATATTTAAATAAAAGCACACTGAAAGTTTGAGTAAAAATTTATAAGGTGTTTTCAAATGGTATTTCTGCAGGAGCAACTCTAGAGCTTTTCACCCTCATGTTCTTAAATTCAGTATAGTCACTGGCGATAAGGAATATGACATTTGGCTAAGGTTAGGATTGTATTGTCTAACCAATAATTATAAGAATATAGTGCTTGCCAAAATTAAACTTTATGTTTTTCTTTATTTTTAATTTTCTCTACTTCTGTATATGGCTTAAGCGTAACCAAAGGGTTCTTATAATTAGTAGTTATGAATTTTCATAAATGCTACATTTTAGAGTTTGGTAAAAAGTTAATATTTATAGTTTGAATGCACATCAAGATTCTTAGTATGATAATGTAAATATAAAGTAAGCTGTATGGACCTTCGTGCTGACTTAAAAAGAGACATACAAACATGGATCACATAGTAACTTGTCTTGTGAATGGTGATGCTATTTGTCTATTGTATGTGGATTTTTCTTCTCATTAGAAATGTGTGCTAAAAATATAAACAGGATTTTAATAGAACTCTTCTGTAAATTATCTTCTGGTGTCATCATATCAATGTGGAACCTGCAGTGTGTATTGGAACAAAGAGTTTGTTCCAATAATGGGCTAACACATGTTGTTTTGAGGATTTCAATGATCACATGTTGATCAAATATGTGATGGTTCTAAAGGAGTTTGCAAGATTACTCTTCCCTTTATCCTGTTTAGAAATTTACAGAAAAGTTTCTGCCTAGCAGAACACATTGCTTTTCAGCTCCTGACAAGCAGAAGGGTCTAAAACATTTAAAACATTGCCATCTTTGCATCTTTACTTTTCCTGTAGCCAAGCATGGAAAGCCAACTTTGTTATGCATGAATAAAAGGTTTGCAAAGCCCTTCTAAACAGTCACTCTCTTTGGCTGTACTCATGGCTTAATAATTTATTCTTAGACTGATGGGTAAAAATCTTAGCCATTAGCACAACCCTGAGATTTCATCAGAGAAGCTGCTTTGTGTCACAGAGGGTGGGGAATGTAGAAACTCACTGTTGATAAAAGAGCAGAATGTGAGTGTAAATTTCAGCCATGAATGGGACATCTATATTCTACCCATTGTTTAGGGTGACCATTATGGAAGCCTGCGATCAGGGAAATGTTTTCTGGACTCCATAGAACTAGGAGACACTTCTGTACTCATAGAGGCTGTGATTACTTACTCAAAGTCTGGACAAGCTCAAACTAAATGCTAGATGAGAGGCTGTTAATAGCTAATAGCTTGTGTGTGGAGTGGTCAGTCAGTTACCTTTATGGGTGAGGTTTCTTGGTAAGTTGACACACGCCAGTGGCCCCCATACCCATCAGCAGATAGGAAATACAACTGGAAATTACAACACAAATATTTGACTAAGCGAGAGGAAGACCGCAAAGACATTAGAGGGAACATTTGGGGGTCTTAATATGATCAAATACATCATATTCAAGTTTGAAATTCTCAAAAAATAATAAATACATTACATTTTAAAGTAAAATAAAAGTCTTCTGAAAAAGAATTTTGAAAAACTTTAAGACAGAAATTCAAAAGTAGTTCATTTTTATTTTTCTTTCAGGACAGGGCTTCTCTGTATAGCTCTGGCTGCCCTGGAACTCACTCTGTAGAACAGGTTGGCCTCAAACTCAAGTAATCTGCCTGCCTCTGCCTCCCAAGTGCTGGGATTAAAGGCGTGCACCACCATTGCCTGGCCAAACTCCAGAATTATTCCCCTCCTGGTCAACCCTCCAAATGTTCCACATCCCATACCTCCTCCACACCTGATTTCTCCACGAGGATGTTCCCATGTCTCTATCATCCCCATCCCACCAGAGCTCTAAACTCCCTGGGGCCTCCAGTCTCTTGAGGGAAAGGTGCATCATCTCTGACTAAACCCAGACCTGGCAGTCCTCTGCTGCATATGTGTTGGGGGATTCTTTAAAATATTTTCCGCAGGGCTACTCACTAATACTTCCCAGTTATGTGCTTATTGTGCTTTTTCTCTTATTTTTTATTTTGTTTGTTATGTTTGATTTCTGTTTATTTTCTAAAGAAAGAGATAAAACATTATGAAATTGGATGGKTGGGGAGATAGGAGAATTGGGAGAAACAGGAGGAAAGAAACGGCAATCAGAATATATTTTGTGAAAAGTATTTTCAATTAAAAACAAAGAGAAAGAAGAAACGTAAAGTTGCCAGAGAAAAACAAAAACTCTTTTGAGTCCAAAATAAACTCCTAAAATACTCAAACATTCCCTCTGAGTGTTAATATCGGATCTGCCAATATAACCTCATGCCTACTAAAAGAATGATTGGAAAAGTTCTGCAAACTTTCACTATATTTTTGAATGAAGAGATTAAAACTATTGCCAAGAGCAAATGATGAAAATTAACTATTTTTTCTTATTTAGCATTGGACAGACTGGTTTCAGCAATATTATCATTGGCAACATTTTCAAGCCATTTCAATATTCTTTTTTTTAATTTCAGCCTCAATGCATGATGCCCATCGCTACATCCACATGTAATTATCCTTTTCTCATAAAGTATGTAATTACACTTCAGTGGCTGTAACGTACAAGCCTTTCCCTTAAGAGTGAGCTCTTTTAAACAAAGTAAAAAAAATATTACAGAGAATGCATCCAACACTAGCTGTCCCATTTTATCAGCCAAGTTTGGAACAATTACATGTCCTCAGAAAAGATGGCATATTTTACTTCAAAAGTATATAATATAGGAATAATAATATAGTAGATGTATAAAGATTATTGCTCTATATTTTTAAATATACTTTTAAAAGTCACAAATATATATACTGTCATTGAAAACTTAAAACAAAGAAATACATTTGGTAATGATATGATAGCCAGCAATTACTCCTTGTTAAAGTTTTTAATATGAAACCCAATGAATTTGTTTCAGCTTGCTTTTCTTACGTTTATAATGTTCTTTGTTAATTATAAATTTTGTTTTTGTGATATTTGAAATACAGCTGAGATGGTTTTTGTTCTTTGTCATTATGGAAGTCATAATGTTTTATTGTTTATACTGTTAGTTCGAAGTTTATGCCTTGTCAAAATAGCTAAGACCCAGATATTTTTTCCTTCAAGGTTTGATATATTTTACATGTTCAGGTACCGTCTAGTTTTACTTGATAATTTAAAAATGTATCTCATGTATCAAACACAGCATATAAATGATATAAAGTTCTTTAAAATTAATTTTAAATAAAATTTAAAAGTCTATTAACAATATTAAAACCCCAAATCGGGCCATATTTTGTTTGCCACTTATTGACAACAGATTGAGCATCACTTACTATGTTCAATCTTGATTGTCTTATTCATGGATTTTAGAGACATCTAGAGAATAGTAAAACACACACACACACACACACGCACGCACGCACGCACACACACACACACACACACACACACACACACACACACACACCTGTGTCTACCAGGACATATACAAGTACAACTGACATATGTGACAGCAGCTGCCTGGAAAGACCTGCCCTGGACTTTAGTATCAACACTCAATAGGCTAGAGATTCAGATAGGATAAAGGTAGCAAAGCAAGAAGACAGAATGTCCAGGAAAGCTCTGTTCTTCCAGGGCAGGTGCATTTATTGTTGCCAACATCACTGTGGGCGTCACAGCAAAGTTTTGGCCTTTCAAAGTAGACTTATACTAGTGACTGTGAGAGTCTAGATTTTACTTCTGGGACTGAGGTTACATTTCTGGTATCATTTGCACTGAGGCTTTGTGGACACTTTGGGAAGAGTACTTCTTTTGTTTTCTACCAAACGTAATGATGTATAGTCCTGAGCTATCTAATCTGCAATTATATATGCTAAATACTAAAACTAATTATATAATTATATATACATTCTATTGTTTCTGTTTCTTTAGAAGATACTGTCTAAAACATTTAGACAGAACATTTAACAGAATTTGTTTTAGAGAAACAAAATTGTTAAGATGGATTCCTTAACTGGTTCTTTTTCTCCCCCTTCCAAGTTCATTCTGTAACTGGAATAGACCTAAAGTTTTTAAAGACACTTCTAAAAATATAGGAAGCCATAATCTTTACATGGCAGGAAATGTTTAAAGAACTAGTTAATGTAAATGCATTAGCATTTCAGACACAGCACTTGTGAACAACAAGGAATTTAATTGATGTAGATATTATATTGTTGAGCATCACTGAAAAAAATGAAGGAACACAATGATATTACTTGGTTGATTGTGACATGTCTGATGAAAGTAATCCAGGAAAAGAATGATATCGGTGGTCTCTTTTCTAGTTTTTTATGGATATAATTGATATATAGGCCTCTAAGATTTTGATCTCTTGAAGTTAGCTAAACTGCAATGCAATTCTATGGCTCTACTTTGAAGTGATGAAGTGAAAACAATGAGTAACAGAGAATGGACCTGGAACTATTTGGGATGGAGATATATGGAGTACCATGATGAACCTGGAATGATAAAAACACAAATTCCTTTTTTTAAAGTGGTTTTGTATGTTTCTGTGAAGGTCCATGAATGCAACAGCATGCATGCATACAGGTCACAAGAAAACTTCCTCCTTTTTTTTTTTCTTCTACTTCATCATATAGTTTTTAAGGACAAAAATGTCAAGTTTTTATCTTGGCTGTACGCACAATTATTGGTTGAGTCATCTCATAGACCTCTTAAACTTTGAATGCTTATGAATAGCTGATAAATTAGCTATACTGTTTTACATTCTGTGATATGGTTTCCTTTCTGTCTTTAGAAATAATGATGGCCTTTTTCTAGAGTAATAAATAGGCTAAGTTTTTAGAAAAGCCCTAGAGGGAAGGAACATTATGTGTACCACAAAGTAGTATACAAGTACTTAAGAACATGAATTTTCTATTTACTTCAATCACAGATCTTGGAGTGTATGTAAAATTGATTTTATAGGTATGAAACTGTGGAGGAAAGAACATAAGTTAGATCAAATTGAATTCCTTCTTGTTCACTTTGATGAGTTCATTAAGCATAGATTCAGGGATTAGTGATGCAACTCATAGAGTTACACAAATTAGGATGACAATATTCATTTGATTAATTTCCAGAATTATGGATCAGATGGGAACCTACTGTGATGAACTGGACATGTCTAAGAATCTTTCATTTGTTTATGAGAAAAGGATCTAAAGAACTGCTTTTATTTTTGCCATGAGAAATTTGGTGTTGTACAATGGAAGTTTGTAGAAGACAATCCATCTCAATCGAAATACAGAGCAGAGAAAAGAAAGCTCCATACCCTCTCCTGGATTTCTTGAAGAAATGATAAATTTTAGGTCAAAAGTTATGTGCGTGGGTTGGTGTCACTATCACTCTTCTGGGGTTCCTGTCTGGTTATAGGAGGTGGCTTCAATAAGTTTCATATCCCCAATGCTATGAGGTCACAGCTAAGAATACCCCTACTGATTTGGGTGTCTCCCTTGTCCCAGGTCTGTCTCCTCCTGGAGATTCTCCTCCACCTCCTCACCCTCCTCAGTTGCAAATTTCCATTTATTTCCTGGCCATCTAGTCATCTCTCCTGTCCCTCTCCATACCTGATCCTAAACTTCCAATTCCTTTCTCTTGTCTTTGGGGTAACAAGTCTTGGGGACCCCAAATTAGTATTAGAATATGAGCAGCACTAGGTCAGCCCACTACAGCTATTTTAATATTAACAGTGTTAATCCTACCATTCCATAAACATGGGAGATCTTTCCATATTCTAAAATCTTCTTTCATTTCTTTCTTCAGGGACTTGAAGTTCTTATCATACAGATCTTTCACTTGCTTGTTTAGAGTCACACCAATATATTTTATATTATTTGAAGCTACTGTGAAGGGTGCTGTTTCTCTAATTTCTTTCTTCTGCCCTTTTACCAGTTGTATAAAGGAGGGCTACTGATTTGAGTTAGTTTTGTGTCCAGCCACTTTGCTGAAAGTTACATAAGCACCTTTAGGCGAGCTGTAGGAGTTCTCTGATAAAAAAAAAAAGTTAGGATCACTTCTATATACTGTCATATCATCTGCAAATAACAATAAATGGACTTCTTAATTTCCAATTTATATCCACTTGATCTCCTTTACTGGCCTTATTGTTATGGCTAGAAATTCAAATAGTATACTAAATATATAGGGAGATATTGGGCAACCTTGTCCCTGATTTTAGTGGATTTCTTTAAGTGTCTTTCCACTTAGTTTGATTTCAGCTATTGCCTTGCTGTATATTGTTTTGATTATGTGTAGGTATATGGTTGTTATCCCTGATCTCTCTAATACTTCTAACATGGAGAGGTGTTAAATTTTTGTCAAAGGCTTCATCAGCATCTACTGAGATGATCATGTGACTTTTTTTCTTCAGATTTTGTACATGCTGGATTAGGTTCATGGATTGTTGTATATTGAAGCATCCTGGCATCCCTGGAATGAAGCCTACTTGATTATGGTGGATAATATTCTTGATATGTTCCTGGAATCCATTTGGGAGTATTTTATTGAATATTTGTCCATCAATGTTCATAAGAGAAATAAATCAGTCTGGTGTTGTCTTTCTTTGTTGAGTAATTGTATGGTTTAAGTGCCAGGGTGACTGTCTAGAATACGTTTGGCAGTGTTCTTTCTGTTTCTATTTTGTGGAATAGTATGAAGAGTATTGAAATTAGCTCTTTGAAAGTCTGGTAAAATTTTTCTCTAAAGCCATCTGATCCCAGTCATTTATTTTGTTTGTTTTGTTTTGTTTTTTTTTTTTGTTTCTTTGTTTTTGTTTTTGCCTCTGTTTCTTTTAAGGTTACTGAGTTGTTTAAATACTTTATCTGACCTTGATTTAACTTTGGTAAGTAGTGTCTGTCTAGACCATCATCTACTTCTTTAAGATTTCACAATTTTGTCTAGTACAGGCTCTTAAAGTAAGACATAATGATTCAGTTCCCTCAGTGTCTTTTATTATTTTTTATTTTGTCTATTTAGATAGTCTCTGTATTGGTTAGTTTGGCTAAGGATTTGTCTATCTTGTTGATTTACTAAAAAAAAAACAAAACAAAACAGCTCTTAGGTTCATTAATTCTTCATATTGATTTATTTTCTTCTAAAAGATTGATTTTAACCCTGATTTTGATTATTTCCTGCTTTCTACTCCTCTTTGGTGTGCTTATTTCTCCTTTTCTAGACCTTTCAGGTGTACTTTTAAATCCTAGTATGAGAACTTTCTAAATGTCTTTATCTTTTCCTTTTCCTTTTCCTTTTTTCTTTTTTCTTTTTTTTAAATTTTATTTATTTATTTATTTTGATTGGATATTTTCTTTATTTACATTTCAAATATTTTCCCCTTTCTAGGTATCCCTTTTGGAAATCCCCTATCCCATCATCCCTCGCCCTCTATGAGCCTCTATAAGGGTGCTCCCACACCCACCCACTGCACTGTCATTCCCCTACACTGTCATTCCCCTACACTGTGGCATTGAACATCTGCAGGCTCAAGGGCCTCTCCTCCCACTGAAGTCCAACAAGGCCATCCTTGAGGCAGTGCCATGGGTTACTTCATGTGTATTCTTTCATTGGTCGTTCATTCTTCAGGAACTCTGGGGAGGGGCGTCTGACCTGCTGACACTAGTACTCCCTCCACTGGGCTTCAAACCCCCTCAGATCCTTCAGCCCCTTCGCCAACTCCTCCATCAGGGACCCCTGAGCTCAGTCCAATGGTTGGCTGAAGTGTCTGCTTCTCAGGAGACAGGCATATCAGGCTTCCATCAGCAAGCACTTCCTGGCATTCACAATAATGACAAACAATGCATATTTTAGTTTTAATTTTTTCAATGATTTTATTATTTTATTTTTTTATTGTCCAGCCATTGCCCTACTCTCTGTCTGCTATCTCATAGTTCCTCATCCTATTTCTCCTTTTTGCTGTCTTCAAGAGCATGTCCTCCTCTTCCCACCCCTCTAACCTCTGCCACCGAGGCCAGGCCAGGCAACCCTCTGCTTTATGTGTGTCAAGGGCCTCTGGCGAGCTCTTGTGTGCTGCCTGGTTGGTAGCTCTGTATCAGAGAGATCTCAGGGCCCCTGGTGATTTGAAACTGCTGGTCTTCCTATGGGGTTGTCCTCCTCAGCTTCTTCTATCCTTTCCCCAATTTAACCACAGAGGTTCCCAACTTCAGTCCAGTGGTTGAATGTAAGAATCTACCTCTGTCTCAAGTGCACTTCTTGTTGGACCTACCAAGGGGAAGTCATGCTAGGCTCTCTTCTATAAACACACAATAGCATCAGTACCAGTGTCAGACCTTGGATCCTCCACTTGAGATGCATCCCTAAGTTGGGCCAGTTACTGAACCACCTGTGCCTCACTCTCATCTCTATTTTGGTCCCTGCAGGGTTTTTTGTTTTGTTTTGTTTTGTTTTGTTTTGTTTTGAGTTTTTTGTTGTTGTTTTTGTTTATTTGTTTGCTTGGTTTTTTTAGACAGGAACAATATTCCATCAGGGTTTTTTGACTGTGGCATGGCAACCCCATTCCTCCATGTTATGCCCTGTCTTTCTACTGGAGCTACACTCTACAAGTCCCTTCTCCTCACTGATTAGCATTCCATCTAAGGTCCATTCCTTTGAGTGCTGAGAGTCTCTCAACGCCTGGAGGTACTTTCTAGAGGGTCCCCTCACTTCCCACCCCTTGAGGTTTTATATTTCCCTTCATTCTGATGGTCCTCATGGATTCTCTCCTGACTACACAGCCCCCTCCCCAAACACACACCTGATCATGGTCCCCTTTGCCTTTTCCCTTCCCCTCTCCCATCCAGGTCCCTCTCTTCCTCTTATCCCTGTGATTGCTTTCTTCGCCCTCCCAAGTAGGATTGAAGCATCCTCACTTGGGCCCTTCTGCTTGTTAACCTTCTTTAGTTCTGTGGATTGTATCCTGTGTATTTTGTACTTTTTTGGGTAATGTTCACTCATTATTGAGTACATACCATGCATGTCTAAATTTCTTAATGGAAGAATGAAGTGCTATAAACTTTGCTTTTAGCACTGCTTTCATTATGTCCCATAAATTTGGGTTTGTGATGCCTTCATTTTTAATTGAATTCTAGAAATTCTTGAAATTCTTTCCTTATTTCTTTCCTGACCCAGATATCATTTGGTCTTCCTCCATTTTCATGAGGTACAGAGAGGATAGCTGCTTAGAGCACACTGGTGTGTCCCAAAGAACTCAGCAAGCAGGGAAAATGGGTAGGGCAAGGGAAGTTCACCTCTTAACATTATTTGTGGTTGAAAAAATTTGTCTTATATCTTTCTATTTTGAATAAAATCCAACAATGAATATAACATTTTCATCATCAGAAGCAATGCATTTTGTCAGGGAAATCAGAAAAATAATAAGATAAAACTAAATAAAAAACAAAACAAAATGAAATAAAACATAACCAAACCAACAACACAAATTTAAAAAATGTACTTTGCTTTGTGTTGGCCAATGATTTAGGGGAATGGGGCCTGGATTGAAGTGTGGATCAGTGTGATTGATGTGCACAGTCTGTACTTATTATTCTTATTTGGTAGAGAGAAAGAGAGAGAGAGACAGAGACAGAGAGACAGAGAGAGAGGAGAGAGAATGAATCAGATGGAGAGGCACAGAGACAGATAAAAAGACAGACAGAATCAAAAATAGCAAATGAAATTGGACAAGTTGAAAGAAAGGTGGGAAGGATCTGGGTGGGGAGGGGAAACATCAGTCAATTAATCAATAGGAAAGAAAGGAGGAAAACTGTAACTATGAAAGGCCTATGCATTAGTAACAGCTAGGAATCAAGTGTTCAAACATACAAGTCTCCAGAGGATATGTCATAAAAAAGTCATAATGGGAAACAGAATCTTTAATCATTTATTTACTTACATCCTGAATATTGACCCTCCTTCCTGGTCTCTCTCACAAAGTTCTTCTCCCATCCCTAATCCCTTCTCCTCTGAGAGAGTGACCTCCCCAATATCCCTCTTCACTGAGGCATTCAGTCTCTACAGGATTAGGTACAAACTTTCCCATTGAGGTCAAACAAAGCAGTCATCTCTCACATATTCGCCTGGGGCCCAGACATTTTGATTGGTGACTCAGTCTCTGGGAGCTCCCAAAGGTTCAGCTTAGTTGATACTGTTGATCTTCCTATTGGTGTTGCCAGCCCCTTCACTTCCTTCAGTCCTTGGTAAGAAGAATTTTTAAAGTATGTTTGTGTTTGTGTTTGTGTTTTTGGTGGTGGTGGATGTTTGACCAATTTGTTWAAAACATGGTACATAATCAATGCTGTTTTAATACTTGAATAAATGCCATGTATTCCCAACTAGTTGTAAAAATAGAACTATATATAACGTTCATGTTAGTTATATGAAAATTTTTGGTGGCATTTGAAATAAAAATAGTTCTTTAGCAGAACCAAACTCTTTTTTTCTATTTGCTTTAAATATCCAGTTTAGCAGCTAAACATTCTAAATAACAGGGATAACAAATAMAACTTCTTTAACAAATATGCCTGTCTCTAAAATGTTTAAAATATAGCACTAATCATTTGATTTATTGCTATTGGTGTAAATATTATTTGATTTTTGTACTTAATTGGATGATGATATATATCAAAAAATAAAAAAAARKTWAARKWAAAAAAAACCTTATAAATTTCTATAGCTTTATTAGTCATTATGATGTCATATTTAAAGCAAAAAGCTAGAAATTTATGGCTTTTCTATATACATCTTGATTTTTTAAGGAGATAAGACAAAAGGTAGGAATTATACAAAGGAATATAGAAACAAGGTTGCCTTAATATGTTTGGAGAGCCACAGTAAGCAGGTCTGCTGATGGGTTTTTAAAGAACGAAATTTTTCACTGAATGTTTTTAAAAGCTTATTAAAGGCATTCAGACTCTGAAGCACCAGTATGATTGTTTGGATAGAATATGTTCATGACACTGGCCAGAGAGATTTCTAGTAGATTCCACATGGTTTCCAGCTCCTTCCACGTGAATAATAGTAATATTGGCTTCCATGATTCCATCCAAAGATGCTCCTAATACCTATATTTGATGGAATGCCTGTGATCAGGCTGGGCATGAATTGTGCAGAAGTGGTTCTCAGTATTTTTTTTTAATGGCAAAACGTGCACAAGACTGTCTATTAATGAGTTCTTAAGGAAACCCTGAATGAGACTTAAACCAGAACTCAAGGTTTATATGTTTTATTTGCCCCTGTAATCATTCCTGCCCAGATACTTGAGAAATATCCATGAAAAGAATGTGTAGATCTTGCCGCCAGGTCACCGATAGAGAACCAACAGACAGGCCCGGGTACGCAGACTTAATCTGAGACTAACATCGCTCAGATGGAAACCTGCCAGGCTTTTGCCTGCACCCAGAGCCTGAGCAGCTTGGCGGGCCATCTGTATGCCAACCCAGTCATGTACCAATCCAGTTGGGGGGGTCATCTGCCCTACAGAGTGATCAGCACTTGGATAAGGTCCCTGCAGCATCTGCCATCTGTGCATCCTGAAGGAGCAGACAGGCAGCACCAGGTTCACAGAGACGACCCGAGTGTAGCATTGCTTGGGGCAGGAAACATTAGGGCTCCAAGGGCACCCAAGAGGAAGGTAGCACACCAGCAATCCGAACCAGGGGAAACCCTGACATCCAAAGGTGTGGAATTACCCTTACAGGCTCATGGGAGGTTCAAACACCAGCCAGTGACAACAAAGCCAACTAACACCAGAGATAACCAGATGACAAAAAGCAAACATAGGAATGTTATAACAGAAATCAAGGCAACATGGCAGCATCCGAACCCAATTCTCTGACAACAGGAAGTCCTGGATAACCCAACACATTAGAAAAACAAGATTTGGATTTAAAATCACTGATCAGGATGCTGTTAGAGGAACACAAGAAGGATGTAAATAAATCTCTTAAAGAAATATAGGAGAAAATGGATCAAAACTTAGAAGTCCTTACAAGGGAAACACAAAAATCAGTTAAAGAAATTCAGGACAATATGAGTAAAAAGATAGAAGACAATTGGGAGGAAATGCAAAAATCACTTAAAAGAATATATGAGAACTTGGGTCAACAGGCAGAAGTCATGAAAGAGGAAACACAAAAATTTCTCAAAGATCTACATGAAAACACAAACAAGCAAGTGAAGGATCTGAGCAAAAACATCCAGGACCTAAAAAACAGAAGTAGAAACAACTAAAATATCACAAAGGGAGACAAATTTGGAGATAGAAAACCTTGGGATAGAAATCAGGGGCCATAGATGCAAGTATCAACAACAGAATACAAGAGATAAAAGAAAGAATCTCAGATGCTGAAGATACCATAGGAACCATGGCCTCAACAGTCAAAGAAAATGCAAGATGCAAAAAGCTTGTAACCCAAAACATTCAGGAAATCCAGGACACAATGAGAAGACTAAACCTAAGGATTATAGGTATAGAAGAGAATGACACCTTGGTCAAGGAAGAAATAAAGAAATCAAAGACTTTTTAGAATTTAATGAAAATGAAGGTACAACCTACCCAAATCTATGGGACAAGATGAAAGCAGTGCTAAGAGGAAAACTCATAGCCCCAAGAGCCTCCAAAAAGAAACAGGTGAGAGCATACACTAGCAGCTTAACAGCACACCTGAAAGCCCTGGAACAAAAGAAAGCTAATTCACCCAGGAGGAGTAGAAGACAGGAAATCATCAAACTCAGGGCTGAAATCAATCAAGTAGAAACAAAGAGAACCTTACAAAGAACAAAACCAGGAGCTGGTTCTTTGAGAAAATCAACAAGATAGACCAACCAATGGGCACAGAGACAGTATCCAAATTAACAAAATTAGAATTGAAAAGGGGGATTTAACAACAGAAACTGAGGAAATTCAAAAAATCATCAGATCCTACTACAAAAGCCTTTACTCAACACAACTGGAGAATCTGGAGGAAATGTACAATTTCCTAGACAAATACCAAATACCACAATTAAATCAGGATCAATTAGATCAGCTAAACAATCCCATAACCTGTAGAGAAATAGAAGGGGTTATAGAAAGTCTTCCAACAAAAAAAGTATGGGACCAGATGGTTTTAGTGCAGAATTCAATCAGACCTTCAAAGAAGACCTAACATCAATACTTTTCAAACTATTCCACAAAATAAAAAACAGAAGGAACAATGCCCAACTCGTTCTAAAAAGCCACAATTACACTGATACCAAAACCACACAAAGATCCAACAAAGAAAGAGAACTACAGGCCAATTTCGCTTATGAATATCAATGCAAAAAAAAAAAAAACCTAAATAAAATTCTTGCCAACCGAATCCAAGAGCCCACTAAAATCAGGGACTAGACAAGGCTGCCCTCTCTCTCCATATCTTTTCAATATAGTACTTGAGGTTCTAGCGAGAGCTATTAGATAACATAAGGAATTCAAAGGGATACAAATTGGAAAGGAAGAAATCAAACTATCACTATTTGCAGATGGTATGATAGTATACTTAAGCAACCCAAATAACTCCACCAGAGAACTCCTACAGCTGATAAACAACTTCAGCAAAGTGGCTGGTTATAAAATCAACTCAAGCAAATCAGTAGCCTTCCTGTACTCAAAGGACAAGCAGGCCTAGAAGAAGTTAGGGAAATAATACCCTTCCCAATAGCCACAAACCATATAAAGTATCTTGGCGTGACTCTAATCAACAAGTAAAGATCTATATGACAGGAACTTCAAGTTCTTGAAGAAAGAAATCGAAGAAGACCTTAGAAGATGGAAAAATATTCATGCTCTTAGATTAGCAGGATCAATATAGTAAAAATGGTCATCTTGCCAAAAGCAATCTGCAGATTCCATGCAATCCCCATCAAAATCCCAAAGCAATTCTTCATAGATCTAGAAATAGCAATTCTCAAATTCATCTGGAGCAACAAAAAACTCAGGATACCTAAAACTATTCTCAACAATAAAAGGACTTCTGGGGGAATCAATATGCCTGACTTCAAGCAGTACTACAGAGCAATGGTGTTAAAAACTGCATGGTATTGGTACAGCAACAGGCAAGTAGGTCAATGGAATAGAAATGAAGACCCAGAAATGAACCCACAGAGTTATGGTCACTTGATCTTTGATAAAGGAGCTACAACCATCCAGTGGAAAAAAGATA
>BDUI01000049.1:136114-156473 GCA_002335545.1 Apodemus speciosus | reverse complement strand
CTTTTCTCATATAATTTAAAATTATGCATATATGTCTTATAAAACAATTGACAAAACTAAAAAWTGTTATAATTTACTCTCAACTATATATACTTAATGAAATTGTGTACATTTTGATATCGTTAGTATTTTCAGAGACTTTGTAATATTTCTGTGAGTCAAGAAAACTTCATTCATGAGCTCGTCAACTGTCAATGTTATTGAACATTGATTTATGGCCATCTTGACCACCTGCTCATAAGAAGCCTTTGTGTGTTGCGGCATGTGTTTATTTTTTAATTAATTAATTAAAATGAATTCCCTCTCACAGTTGACCTTCCCGATTCCTTGCTCCCTGGGTCCTGTAACAACTGAAACACAGACTAGCCCTGAATTTGTTGCCTGCCTATGAATCTCATTCCCCTAACTGTTGACGATTGTGAGTTCTGTAGACTGAACCTTGGGTAATTTTTTTTAACTACTATCCACTTATTACTGAGTACATACCATGCATGTCATTTTGGGTCTGAGTTACTTTACTAAGGATGATATGTGCCTGCAAAACTCATGATACGCTCCTTCTTAATAGCTGAGTAGTATTCCATTGTGTACATAAACCACATTTTCTGTATCCATTCTTCTCTCATGGGACATCTGAGTTGTTTCTGGCTATCACAAATAAGGTGTTAGGAACATAGTGGAACATGTCCCCCTGTGACATGGTAGGGCATCTTTTGGTTATATTCCCAAGAGTGGTATTGCTGGGTCTTCAGGTAAATCTACTTCCAATTTTCTGAGGAACCTCCAGATTCATTTCCAGTGTTTGTACCAGTTTACCATCCCACCAACAATGGAGGAGTGTTTCTCTTTCTCCACATTCTTGCCAACATGTGTTGTCACCTCAGGTTTTTATTTTAGCCATTCTGATTGGTGTAATGCAAAACCTCAGGGTTGTTTTGATTTGCATTTTTCTGATCAATAGGACTTTGAACATTTTTTTAGGTGCTTCTCAGCCATTCAAGACTCCTCAGTTGTGAATTCTTGGTTTAGTTCTATAACCCAAATTTGATTGGGTTATTTGGCTTTTGGTTCTTAGCTTCTTGAGTTCTTTTATATATTTTAGATATTAGCCCTCTATTGAATGTGGGGTTTGTTACAGAGACAGACATGTTGATCAATGGAATAGAATAATAGGCCTAGAAATAAAATTACACATTAGGGACAAAGATGCCAAAATATACAATGGAAAAAAAGAAAGCATCTTCAATAAATGGTGTTTGTCTAACTGGCTGCCTATATGTAGAACAATGAAAATAGACCCATATTTGTCACCTTTCATAAAGCTCAAGTCCAAGTGAATCAAGGACCTCAACATAAAACCAGATACACTGGATCTAATAGAAGAGAAAGTGGGAAAGAGCCTTGAACCCATTGGGGGGGGGGAGAATTTCCTAAACAGAACTCCAATGGCTCATTCTCTAAGATCAAGAATTGATAAATAGGACCTCATGWAATTGGAAAGCTTCTGTAAGGCAAAAGATGTGGTCAATAAGACAAACATACAGATTGGGAAACAATATTTTCTATGCAGATATTTTAACAGAGAGTTTGGTGAGAGTTGAGGCATTGATATCTTTGCATAGGATCTGAAAGCTTTTTTCTCTTCTGCCTCCTCATTCATCTTTTCAATCATATTCAAATAAATTTAGTTTAAAAAGATAATAAATTTGATGTAATGTGGCTTGAAGTGATAGGAAAGAAATGGGGAGCAACAGGAGTACAATAAAATTAAAGAATCCCCAGAAGAAATACTAATTAGGGCAACATTTTTCTTTGCTCTATTTGATTTTCTTTGATATTCTCCTTTGTCTTATAGCTGGTTCCTGTGTTTAAATCTGAAAAGAAGACAATTTCACTTACTTTTTAAACTCGGGGGAAAGGGAGAGAGAAGTAAAAACAAAAGCACATTTGTAGGAGGGCCACAATAACTGATATTATCTACCTATGGACTCACAATCTGTAACAAATTTCCCATTGTTCACTTAGTGTAAAAATGTTATTCTAATAGTCACACTTTATTGAGTTATTTTTTCTACTGGTCTTTGTTATTTTTGAATAATTTCAAATCATTTCAGATGAGAAAACTTGCTATTCTGAAATAAATCATGAAATATATTCGTATAGAAATCTTGAGGATCGCTAATAATTGTATTTCTGTCCAATATACTTTTCAGAAAATATTTTAAAAATGTTATAAAAGCTATCATTCCACAGATGGTTTTATAATATAATGTCTGYGCAGCATTATAAATATCTAAATTGATGTTTCTGATATTGTATTCATCACACAGGTTTTATTTAATATATAAGAAAGTCATAATGTCAGTCCCATTGACAATTAACTAGTTGCTCTTCTTTGAAACAGACCTCTCATATAATTATGAGTTTGAAGTTTTTGTTTTAATTTTTATTTTTGGTGATATCCCTATTCTTATAGTAACTCATGGTATATATAATTTGAGTATATTTTAATTGTTCTTATACATGTGTAATTAATTAATAAAAGTCTCACCCATTTTCTCTGTGCCTGAACTCTAAGATAATTTTTTCTTTATGTATTTATCTTATAAAAAAGCAAAACTTATATCAATATCCACAGCTCTAATTACCTAAATTGTAGTTTAGTGGTGCTAAGACAGGCTGTTTTGGGAAATGTCCTGCCTTCTGGTGTACACAAAATTAGTATTTCTGAAATACTCATAAGCTGCTTTTTGGGGCTGTCTGGCATCCTTCTGGGACACAGTGCTAAGCAAAGAGATTTCATGCATATAATGTAATAGCATATTCTAACAATGTCTACTGACATTTGCTTCTAATTGGCCACACTGAACATATAAAATGAAAGTTTAAGGTCAACTGTCCCTAGAGGAAGAACAAAATATTTTCTTTATTTGTATCATAATTTGTCTCATTAAAACCATTAACAAGTCAGGGTATTTTATGATTCTTTGTTTAGGATCTCAAGAGTCAAACAATATAAAACTCTTGGCATATCCAGTGATCACATTAATAAAAATACACACTATAATATGTTCTAAGAAATCTACTCTCAAGCTTCTTCTTGCAGCCAATGGGAAAAAATACAGAGATTGGAACAAATATAAACTTCATGCAGAGAGTGAGAAACTATGGAACATACAGCCCTGTGTGGGATAGCTCCAACAAATCCCTCCCTTAGAGACTTAGAAATCCCTGTGGAGGAGTCTTTGGAAACAGTCTAAGAGCCAAAAGGTATGAAGAACATCAAGGATCCAAGTCCCCCAAACAACATTCTTGATACACATATGAACTCAGAGACTGAGGCAGCAGGCAAAGGGGCTGCAGAATGGGGGTCCTAGATCTGAAAAGAAGAGACTCATGTTACCATTGTAAACCTGTAGTGAAACTTCAGTTATAACCACTTGCAAAAGGAAATTTGTTTTCTTCAATGCAGTCTTACTGGGGAAACAGATTACTCCTTAGGGTAGGGTGCATGCTTGCCAGTAGATAGTCAGCAGAATTTAACCAAATGGTATATTTGGAGGTTTCTTATCTCATAACGTCATGTAAAAACTCTACATTGAAAAAAAAAAAGAAAGTTACTGTTCATTTTTATTTTATTTTATTTTATTTATATTTTGTCCTCTCTTTTAACCCTACAGGTCCTTTGGGTATATACCATTACTTCCAATTTAGTGATGATATGGAATTCCTTAATGGTCAAACAAGTGGGTCTCTATTTCATGTGCCTTCACTTCTATTTTCTTCTTCTTTCTGTTTTATTTCAATATGTTAGTTTTTGCTTTTTCCTATGATTTTTTCTTAATTTTTAATTATCACATAGAAACCTATTTCTAATAAAAGACAACAAGGGGTGGGTTTGCATGGGGGCAGCTATCTTAGTGAGGTGAGAGAGGAGAGACTATAATTGAATATGTTATTAGAGAAACATATCTAGTTTTTTTTTTTTACATATCTAGTTTTAATAAAAGGGAAAAAGTTAATTGTTCCAATTAAATTTTTTGTGATTTTAAATGTGATATATGAATGCCATATTTAAAGTGAGTTTAATGTATATGTACTTAAATTCTCCATTGATTGATACTTTCAGATTCTTCAAATAATGTTATCGAGAATCTACCAACATTTATCTTTCACTTTAAAACTGATTATTTTTGTCTTGGCTATTAACCTAATCTTTCGACTTCAATAAAGGCTAATTATGTTGCAGCCTTCTTAGTTTAAATACTGGTGTGTGTGTGTGTGTGTGTGTGTGTGTGTGTGTGTGTGTGTGTTGATGCTATTTATTTAGACCAAAAGTCTTTCCTTACAGATTGTATTTCCTTATAGTATTTCCTTACAGTATTCCTAATAGTATTTCCTTATAGGTGAGATTAATAAAAAGGATTAATAAAAACTTTCCTTAAATTCATTTATTTTGTTTGTCAACCATTTATATGGGCTAATGAAGTACTTATAATTTTAGAGGGGGAAATGTGTAGGAGGGACTGGGAAGAGAGGAGGGAAGGAGAGAGAGGGTAAACTGTGGTAAGGGTATGCATGTGAAGGAAAACATGTCCCCTATATTCAAAAGAAGGGAAACGAAGACCAATACCTTGATGTTGCATTCACAACAAATTAGCGAGTGAAACTGAGGAGAAGGAATGGCACAGTCCAATGCGGCTGATGGATATTACTTTTCTCAATCTTTGAAGGGTAATAAAGTGTCCATTTTGTGGAAGAAGAATGAAAAACTAAGAAAGAGAGAAAATAATTCCTCATGGACTGGCACAGTATGAAAAGAAGGTGTAGAGAAATCACATTATTCCTGTAACCTAAATATACTTTTATTTTCTCCAATATCATGGAGTTTAATTTACAGAGTCCTATGATCATGGTACTGAGTAAATGTTTGATCTAATAATGGTGTTTACACAGAGTTTGGAGAAGCATGTTTGAATATAGATAGGCCACACAAGTTATCCCTTTCTACGTGCAAAGATTTTCTAAACACTCCTTAATAAACTTACTCTCTGATGAAGAAATAAAGAAAAGGGAAAGAGGAAAAGAGCAAAAAAAGAAGGGAGGAAGGAACAAAGGAAAGAGGGAAAGAGGTAGAGAGGTTGCAAGGAAGAAGACAGGAAGAGAAGGAGAGAGGGAAGGAGGGATGCAGGGAGGGATGGCGGAGGGATGGAGAGAGGGATGGGGGAAGGGCAGGAGGGAAGCTTACTTAGATCCTTTACTTATAAATCAGGAACAGCATTTATGACTAAAGCTAAAGTTTATGAAGATGAGGGGATGGCTTGCAGGGAAAGAGTGCATGTGCATTTGCAGACCTAGCTCTACCCTTACTATGGTTCTTTTTTACTTAACTAGTTACTGTGGTTATTGCAGATTAGATACTCTAAGGAGTTCCTTGTTAATCTTTCCACAATAGCTACAGAATTATGCAACCTAATGAACCTCAACAGATGAAATTTTATTGAGAGAGGTAACCCAGAGCTAGAAATACAAGGCTACCCATTCTTTCTCATTTGTGGCCCTTCCTCCAAATTTCCAGATGGGAGTTAGTAATCTGGACCATTCTGTATTTCAAAAGCACTAGCTAATAATAATTCAAGACTACACACATCTGTAAAGCCTCCCGTAATACCACATACATTTACTTTTGTGTCTTATTAGGTTAGTGTTTTGAAATAACAGAAATGCAACTGAAATTTGTATTTTTCACAAGACACTTTCTTCATTGTTACTCTAAGTAGGTGATTGTGTCTGAATAACAATTTGATTTTCCTGAGGACGACGCCTTTGACATTTTTTCTGTCTCTTCATATAAATGAGATATTTTCCTTCTCCAAATAGAATCTCTAGTGTTATACTCAGTTTAAGAAATGTATGTCCTCAGTCATTTTATCATCATTTTAACCCTTGGAAACAGTGGAGAGCATTGTCATTCCTCCAAATCACTGACATAAGCAGATGTGGTTAATTTGCTCATTTCTGTACAGTACTTTCCTTAATCTATCCAATATCCATAAACATTGTTTATATAATCCATTAATTTACAATAAATGAGATTTGCCAGCTAAACAACAACTGTAGAGTGACTATTGTTTTGGGAAGACAAAAAAAAAAAAAAAAAAAAAAAACCACTTCCCAGGAGAAAATAAGAAAATGTATATGAAGAATAAAATTCTGTTTACATTAATAAAAGCCTTGTTCTGTTTATTATGTGTCAATATATTTGATTTTATGACATTTAAGAATCAATAATTGGTGCACATGTTATTTAGCCCACAGACTTTAGAAACAGCAAGTCTTGTCTCTAGCTAGCTATAGCTTTTGTGAGAAAATTCAGTCCAACCATTGTGTTACAGCTAATGAAATGTCTTAGTATTTATTTGTCCCTAAAATAGGTTGACTCTGACTATTTCACAGAATTATTTTTATTTTTAAATTTCATATTGGTAGGTATATATTTGTACGAGAAACAAAACCCGTGCTTCTAAAATGAGTAATGGAATCCACCTCAATCTTTTGCTATAAAAAGTTTATTGTCTAATTTTCTAAATGTTGATAGATGTCACACATGGTTTGGAGAAAGTCAAAAGTAAAGAAAACAAATATAGAATGATTTCAATTCCATAGTATCATTTCTGTGATAAAAACCAACAAGTTATTAAATCATTGTGACCTCCATATTCTTACTTCAATTCTAATCAATAAGACAAACTTACTGAATTATAATCTCTCTATATGACTTTAAGTAAATGGAAATTTTAAACTACTCATAGATTATCTCTTTTGAATACTTTTTGCCTATTAACGTTTTCTTTGTCCTCAAGAAATATTTTGGAACAGATCTGAAATAAGTGTAAATATTTAATGATTTAATATTCAAAGGTACCCCAAATATCTTGTATGTTGTACTAATTTAAATACACAGAAATAATACTTGAAAATCATCGATCCCATTAGAGAATGATTAATCAGCACCAAATAGCTGTGTAAAAACAGTTTATCTACTGTAGACTACAAAAACTCACTACATTTATGAAACATGGAGACATGATTATTTGTCAAAGATATATCATATAGATGTTGAGATTTAGAAACCAAAAGAATATTCTTAGTAAACTCATT
This sequence comes from Apodemus speciosus, assembly GCA_002335545.1. Lineage (NCBI taxonomy): Eukaryota > Metazoa > Chordata > Mammalia > Rodentia > Muridae > Apodemus > Apodemus speciosus. The sequence continues at coordinate 149,312 of BDUI01000049.1, read as the reverse complement.
GCCTTGACTTTGTATATTTTGCTTAATTAAATGTTGTGATAGATTCATAAATGAATACTGTATTCAATTTCTACCTCTCTCTCTTCCAATCCATTATTTACATACACACACACACATACACAGACACAAGACCAAATGGACTCAGTACCATTTATGTATATATATGAAAATATGTATTTATGTCTGATCGTTTGTAGTGTCCCCTCTATAAAATGGAATATTTACTTACAAAATAAAAATAGGTAATAAAATATGAAAAAGTAATGAGACTGTATAGTATTATGCAGAGTGAGGTAACACAGACTTTAACTGTAGTTTAATTTTTTTTCTAATAAATTTAAGGCAAGTTAGGCATTTTGAATACTACTTCAAAATGATGATTGTGATTGTTATATGATATTTGTTTCATTTGTGTGCTCATGTAATCTACCTAAAAAGAATTAATATTTTCAATCTTAAAAAGTGTCTTTGTTAGACAAATGCTGAACTTAAAGAACTGTATGAAACAGCACTCAAATATAAACAGTACGATTCATGTTTTAAAAAGAAAAAAAATATGTACCACAAGATGGAGCTGGAATTACAGTTTCTAAAAAAAAAATTAAATGATTGATTCATGTACTTTCAAAATATTTGAAAAAATAATAAGTTCTATACAGTACAGCTGATTTTTAAACCTCAATCTAAGATTTTGCTTATTTCATAAGTACCCAAAAATGTTCAGCTAAAATAAAATCATTTGGAATATTACTGTAAAATATACATATCAAGCCTATTAATGAAAGAAATGTTACACAAATTTATTGCACAGATGTAGTCATGTTCAATTGCAATTCAAGAATGAAGTAACAATTTACTCCTAAATTCAGTTCATATTTTAATGAGTGGATAGAACTGGCTTTATTGTTACAAAATGTCTGAAGTACAATAAAAAATATGGTGTAGTGACAGCTGGAAGGAGGGACCTGGTCATTAAACTGCCTCGTGTTGACTGGAATGTAGAGTTGTTTGTTTGTTTGTTTGTTTATTATTTTTTTATTACTGTCACTATTACCAAACTGTGGCTGTTTTTTTTGGATAGTCAGCCCATTTTGAAGTTTAGTTTGATCACTTGGCTTTTAGTACAAGTAGCTCCATTCTAGCCTATCTGCTCCAAGACTGTACAGGAGGCCATGGCAGAGCAAATGATCTTCAACACTTAAATTCCATCCATAAAAGCAAGGCAGTGTTTTCAGAGGAGTATATCTACCCTATAATGAGAAGAAACAATATACAAGCTAGGCTGAAGAAGTTAGTGGTTGTGGCTGCTTAGTAAAACTTTTGCTAATAAATAGCAACGTGATAGTTGTGAAGAGAGCATTTCAGCTATGATACCCCAAAGTTATTGTTTTACAACTACGTGTGGGTTTGCCTGCAATATAAACATGAGGGTTATCTGTTTCATTGTTCTTGTTCTTTCCTTTGTCCTCATTTTTGGTATTTGGTACAATAAGAGAAAGTTAATTTTTTTGCAAATTCTGTTTAGATTAAATCTCCTTACATTTTCTTCTGAAATTCTATACTTGTAAAAATTAACTATCTTCAACACAGATAAACATAAAGCACATTGATTACAAAAGCATTTTACATAACAGTAATGTAGAGAGGAAAGAAGAAGAAGGTTAGTACATAATTCTCATCCCGAGGGTTACAACTGACTTTGTTTTAATAAAAGGCAGTTAGCAAGGAAAAACACAATAAATTAATCACACATAATTGTACATGGTTCAGGTACCTTGAGAATGAAGAAATGAGAATCCAGTAAATTTTCTATGTCCATACTGGGTGGTGTGCAAGAACACAGCCCTGAAGCGATGTGATGGAGTAAAAGAAAATTATCTTAGACAGCAGGCCGAGCAGAGAAGCCAGAGGTGAAGATTCTTCTTGGCTTCTGCTTTGTGCCATTTCTTTTTTTCCCCAAACTCCACTTGGGAAATCAGAAACCAGATAATTTCTTTTTTGGCCATCTCAACAGCAAAAGGTAAATGGCTATTTAGGGTATTAATTACATTTTACTGTCTAGATCTGAGAAAAGTGGGGTCTAGTTTCTATGGTCTGCCTTAGAAAAAGGAATTCTGATAGCTTGCATAGACATTATAACGTTCAGAGATTCCTGAATGGGAGAAAATTATCTGTGGACTTGTTTTTGTTTAATATTTTATTTCTGATTTTTTCCTTTTGCTAAATAAAATTTTCATATAGTGTATTCTGAACATTTTCCTTTCTCTCCACTCCTCTCCACTCATTTAACGTCATGTTTTCATGTTTTTCCTCTCTCATAAATAAAACAAAAACAAACAAACCCTTCCTTTTGTGTCTGCAGTATCCTTGGAGTCATCCGCCACTTGCAGCTCTTACAATCTTTCAGCCCCTTTTTCATAAATCTCGAACCTTTAGAGAATGGGTTTGAAAAAGAAATCTGATTTTGTACCCAGTAGTCCAAAGTCTCATCCTCTGCACATTGTAGCAGCTTTGATTATTTAATGATCTTTACATTTCTCTAAGATTTTCAATCCAACTAAATTTCACCTGCCAAGGAAAATGTTAAAAACAAATAAGTGAATTAAATAATTTATAACATAAAATTGGTATCTTTAAAGAAAAATGTTTTATTTTAATTTCTTGAAGATTGTTCATATCCTGGGTTACTTAAGAACTTTGCAGAGAACTACATATTGTAGGTCAACAAACTTTACCAACTCTGCTAGGTGTTAGAAGAGTCTACTGTCATACGGACATTTAAAAATTGTTTTTATGGGTCCTAGAAACTGGAGCAAGGGGTTATCTGAAAAGCTGTTGTCTGAACATGGGATATATTCTAGCTGGGCTGCTTTATCTGGCATCAGTGGGCAAGGATGTGCCTCACATCTTAGGGGAGCCCCACCTGCTCAGAGGAGGAAAGGGCTGAATGGGGGAAGGATTATAGGAGGGGGTGACAGGGATGGGGGTCAGTGAGCAGGACATAAGGTGAATAAATAAAAAATACATAAAAATTAACTTTAGGTGAGTTAAAGGAGTATAGACTCCTTTTTACCCTTTTGCTTTAATCTAAACAAGGTAAGTAAAAAGAAAAATTAAAACCATTAAAAGAAGGAATTTATTCAGAAAACAAATATATATCCCTGAAGAAGCGTAACCTAGCTAGAGTTTGGGCCATTCTCAGGTACTGAGAAAGCTATTAGCAACTTTGTGTTTCAGTTTTGATACCAACACCTCCTCCTTGTTTGTAATCTGATGTAAACTGTTGGTTTACTGAGGATTCCCCTAGGTTCCATTCAAATGCAACCTGACAACAGCTTGGGTAGCCTCTGACAGATAGCATTTAATGATGACTGCTCCCTCCTCATCCCCTTTCCTTCCTGTTCCCCATCCCCCTCCATTTCTCCCTTTCTCCCTTCCTCTCTCTTTGTTTCCAACRTGTTCCTGGCCAGTCTTTTTACTCTTCCTCTCTCCTCTCTCTTTCTGTCCTTCACTGTCCCCTTTTCGCTGCCTCACCATTTTCCAGGTGCCTTCCCTTCCCCTAACAGACTGCCTTTTGTACTAGGTCTTTTGCATGGAGGTGACTCCTAGGGAAATACTTTGGCTTGGCCACTGAGGTGCTCCTTCCAGCCACATTATGCTGCATTATAGCGTGGTTTTACAAAACACAGCACACATATTCTCCTAACTACAGAAACTCATTCAATCTGATCATTTCCTATAAAGTTATATTATCATCACAATATTATTGCAAATAATACCTCTCTTATAATTACAAAAAATACGGTTTATATCATAAATCCTTCTAGAAACAATAAAGGAGACACAGTTCTGCCCTCTAGAAATAATTAGAAGTTTGAGAAAGAGGCTTTTTCACTTTAAAGGAGAAACATTGTCCTCAAGAGTAGAGAAAAAAAAAGATAATGAAGGACCTTCAGTGAGTTTCAGTTTCTTCTGAACAGCAAGATATTTTTGTCCCCCTACTTAAAAATCTGTGTTTCACAGGAGAACCTAAGTTCTGATAAGGGCCGGTTAGGAAGCAAAGTTTGTGTAACATTTTTCAAGCTAATATACCCAAATTCCTGTCAAGGTTAAAGTTAAATGCCATCTATGGGAATGCGCTGGGAAGAGAGGCTCTTAGAGAACCAAGAGATGTGGAATCCCAAACACCTACCAATTGAAATGACTTTAAGGGTACCATCTTAAATAACTAAGACTAGCTAAGACAGTCTATTTAGACACTACTAAATGGCTGACATAGTCTGTAGATTCACGCATGCTGATATTTAACTACAAGAGTGCTTCAAACAATCAGTGAGATTTGCAATGCCAGATATTGTGCCWTTCTATCACACTGAAGGGGTAAATAATTAATAAAATAAAAAAGTACTCACCTCCCGCCCCCCCTCCCCCAGCCTCTGCACCAAGTCCTAGCTTATATCGCTCAGGGCAGCTCTCACTTTTGCAGGGATGCTGAGCCAATCTTTTCCTGCCAGCTCTCACAGGATCCTCGTTATGTTTCCTCCCTGCCATAGACTCTGTAAATGGTGGGAGTCCCATGCTCCCACCCTACACCCAAATACCTGATAAAACATGACTCTTAAACTTAAATAGTTAACCAAATATCTTTATGCAAATAAAACTCCCAATTTCATAATGCCAATTTACAATGATATAGTCTTATACCAATATTTTTTCTTTTTTTTTTGTTAAATATATTCTTTATTTATATTTTAAATGATTTCCCCTTTCCTGGTTCTCCCTGCCCTGTAAGCCCTCTTCCCTCCCCCTGTTCCCCATCCTTCTTCCCTGTCCTGGTATTCCCCTACACTGTTGCACTGAGCCTTTTCAGGACCAGGGGCCTCTCCTTCCTTCTTCTTGGACATCATTTGATATGTGAATTGTGTCTTGGGTATTCTGAGCTTCTGGGCTAATATCCACTTATCAGTGAGTCATACCATGTGTGTTCTTTCGTGATTGGGTTACCTCACTTAGGATGATATTTTCCAGTTCCACCCATTTGTCTAAGAATTTCATGAATTCATTGTTTTTAAATGCTGAGTAGTATTCCATAGTGTAAATATACCACATTTTCTGTATCCATTCCTCCATTGAGGGACATCTGGGTTCTTTCTGGCTTCTGGCTATTATAAATAGGGAGGGCTGCTATGAATATAGTGGAGCATGTATCTTTATTACATGCTTATATCCACATGCATATTATTTGAATTATGCTTGTTTATTTTTAAGAAAATTTTATAATTTGGATGCCAAGAACCTCCTTGCTGAGTGTCTACAGCATCCTATAACTAGACATGCTCATGCCTATGAGAGATGGAAGCATCCACGTCTTGACATATGACATGATCCCGATCAGGTATCTAATACGGGGAAGAAGACATATTTGTGTTTTTTCCAGAAAATGCTGCAGAGGCATGCTAGCTGCCAGAGTTACTGGTGTGGCATGCCAAAGATAATGCTGAGTGCCCTGAAAATGGAAACAGGCAAGCTGTGTTGGGTATATGTTCTTAACCTACCTTTATTTGCCTATCTTCCAGGTTAGATAACCTGCCTTGATTCAAGCTTGGGACACAACATGGAGACTGTTAAACTAACTTAGAAAAATTAATCTAAAGGAGGAGTTATGACGACTCTTCTCTTTCCTTTAATGTGATCAGCTGACTCAGTCATAGACTGGTCTAGAAATAAATCCAATATTGGAGATTCCATTATGAAGATGGCTAGCAATCTTTATCAGCAAGTTGATTTAATTTAAAATATAGTCTCCACTCTTCCTGAAAAATAACAGCTTATCTGTTGATTCACAAAGCTACCTCCCGTACCCCAGAGGCTAGCTTTGTGTCTTATAGCTGCTAAATTGCAGCTGAATTCTCAAAGCCACTCCCTCCACACTATAAATCAGGTTATAGTAAACACTTAGAGCATTCATTCTGGTTTACAATAATTTAAATAAGCCATTCTCATAATTTTCACAACAACTAACAGATATTGTTGTATTTTTAGGGAAAGTTTACTAAATCCACTAAACATATCATTTCCCAATTTATTAACACACTTCAAAATGGACCTTTTAACAATATTCAATATTAGCAACATGTAATATGCAGAAAATACAAAAATAGCTTATAGAAAATCATGGAATCTAGTAAAGATCTTAAATTATACATATTAAATTATCAAACTAGTTTACATATGAAATTATATTTCCTGATATACAGAAAATTAATCTATTTAATTRGAACATGATTTTATTCTGAATTTTCATTGTATGAAAGGTCATAAGCCTATACCAATCACAGTCAGTGCCAAGGATAATTGATTCTACTTGGACATTTTCCTACATTACATGAATTTGATATCTATCTATTTATTCATTTATTTAGCCCTTGATTATTAACTCTTAGAACATGAAACAAGGACAGAAGCTTGTTTTTTTTTTTAATTTTTGAATATTAACATGTCAACTAAACTTCTCAGGAACTATCACCTTCATGGAAGTACTATTTAAGCAATTAATGTCTGCCTGTCATTTGCAACTTCTGGTTAGTTCATTTTTTTTTCTAGATTCAACTGACAAAGTTAATTTTACCACTATCCAGGTATAACTAACGTGCTGCATAGATTATCAAAGTAGGCAAATGTAGAAATGCACTTGTATTTGCTCTGTCTACATTTGATTGACTGCTTTGGGAGGATTATTTGTTTTTTAAATCTCATTGATGCATTACTGATGACATGATACTGAAGTAGTAGCACAAGTATGGAAAAAGCAGACATTTTATGTAGAAAATTACATATCCTACTTGAAGTACTCCGGTTTCTAAATTTCAGAGATAAATTCTATTAGGATAAAAGGCTGTCTGAATCTCTAAATATGAACACACATTAGATGTTAATTGCAATTTCTTATGGTTCTAAAATATTGTCATGGACATGTGGAATTTTGTTGTTCTCAGTTCTCCATGGAGTAATGTATTTTTCTCTACCCCGAACACAATTTCAGCATCATAGCAACTATTTACAAACTAGTTTCATGGCATCATAAAAACATTCCAAAATATCACTAAAGGTCAGCAATAAATTGGCTGAATCTTCATGCCTCTTAAATATATGGGTGACCAGCATATCCCCCAAGGATCAGTGTTTGAAAATTAGCTGCTGAGCATACACTGCAGTTAATCCTCATAACTGTGTATAGATGATGCATCAGCACTGTGACAAACCATACTCTTGAATAATAAACCCTTCTCGGGAGCAAATCAGTAGGCAATAATGTCATGTAAAAAAGCTGTAGACACAAGAATTATAAGACCCCTTTGAATGGCTTGCATATACCAATGTCATAGAGCAATTAATCATTTTTTCTGTGAATTTTAGAATAAATGCAGTTAGCAATGGTGCTAAAAACATTAAACCCATACCAGACAATCAAGTAGGAGGAAGATTATTGGAGTCTGCCTCTCTCCCATACTTGTTTCCTAGGTAACAAGAAGAATAAAATGTGGATATCTCAAAACAATCAAAAATTCAAGTACCAAAACCCTAAAAATAATATGCATTATTGCCTATATCTTTGCTGATCTACAAAAGCAGATTTCAATTTAAACAAAATCCAGGGAGGATTTTGAAAGAAGAGGAACTCATCTTTTCCCAAAATAACGCTTTACTGATGTTGTAACAGGCTGTTGTCTGTACTTGTGCTTAGATGAAGAAGCATTCATGTTCTTGTTCAGATGAATATAAATGGAAATATAATGCAATAAATGCAAAGATGTAGGTAAATCCTACTGAAGTTATTGTAATACTCATTGTTATGTGAACTCTTACTATTTAATTAAATTGTCATTAGAATTCCTTACATAGCACAGATCCAGTTGTTGCTTTAGGTGATCAACCTTTCTTTACAGATTTGATGGATTTTTTAATCAATTAGCATTTGAAAATTAGGTAATGTTTAAGAAAGGTGGGTTATCATTTTTTGGATGTAACAAAATGTTACTACTGTCCTGTGATGATTAATATTGATTAAAAAGTTGACACTGTTCAAAATCATCTTCCAAAAAAATTCTTTTTATGTCTATAAGGGTGTTTTAGAGTGATTTAACAGAGATGGGAAGACCTGCTATGAATGAGGGTTACTATTCCAAGGACAAGAACTCTGGACTGAATATAAAGGCAAAAGCTGTATTCAATCTAAAATATGAGGACGTGCTCATACTCCATAGCTGCCGTATTTCCAGCCACATGTGTCAGTCCTTTCACTTTGATGACTGCTGTGCTTTTGGATTATGAGCCAAAATAAGTTTTAATCTGTTTATGTGTTTCCTTTCTTCCTCCTTTTTCCCTCCATCCCTTCTTTCTTTTGCTCTTCCTCCATTGCTTTTGTCAAGTATATTTTTATACATATGAGAAATATTACTAAATGTTAAAAAAACAAAAAGAGGTCCTGGAAATTGGGAGCATTGTTGTTGCAAAAGCATGATTCTTAGGCTGATGACTCACTGCTTAGAGAGGAAGGTGGGGAGTTACAGGCTATCGAAGCCACACGGTGCTATCGGGGCATCTTAGCTGGCTATTTTGGTGGAAGTTTGTTTCATCAGAATGATGAAAAAAAATGTTAACATTGTTTTCCTGGCTCATGCACTGTCATAGGAAATTGATTCTGTAGAGAACCTCTTATGCTAGAGACCATTAATGTATTAATCTGAAAATGAGTCTGGGGATTTCATGTAGGACTTTATAGCTTAAGTGTGTCTGAATTAAAAGTAGTAGATTAATATTTTGTTTTTGTTTTTTGGGATAGGGTTTCTCTCTGTGGCTTTGGCTGACCTAGCTATAGACTAGGCTGGCCTGGAACTTCCAAGAGATCCACTTACCTCTGCCTCCCTAGTGCTTGGATTAAAGGAATTTACTACCACTGGCTGGGGGTTAATCTTTTAGATGCAGGAAATCTCAGAGCATGCAAGCTGTCCCATGCTGACTCCTCAGTGCCATTTAAAAGAGTTTGTAATGAGAACAAGCAGTGAATGGTACATAAATGTATGATACATGTCAAACTTGGTGAGGAACTGATCACATGCATGGCTGATGAGTAGCATTCAGAGAAAATACATACAGTTGTTAGAGAGAGTCACACAACCAAGCAGCAGCTTTACCCTTTGCAGAGTTGCCTTGGAATCATGAAAACAATTAGTGCTGACTCCCTGTTCAAGCCCTGTACTAAGACCAAATAACTATAGCAGACAAGCAAGTGAACAAAAATAAGACAGAAAGACCAATTACTACATACCTATTGATTGATTCATTTAGTAACTTACATATATGCTGCTTTTGCTGCCCATTTCTAAGCATTTGCTAGCTGGAACAGAATGACCTGGAGAAGCAACTGAAACATTGACATTTACAACTTGAACACAAAAAGCTTACACCCATCAACTGTACTATATGCCTTAAAAACAATCCATTAAAGGCCACTTGAGCCTCTTTAGAAGCTCACTTGCCTATTCACCCCAACTCTGTGCCAATTAGAGTATAAAATGTGGCTGTTAACTGCATCTGAGACCTAGGCTTTGACATAGGCGTTTTAGGAGCTCCTGTAACTTTGGTTCATCAGTGAATACGTCTCCTCCCTTCAGCTCGCTATAATGACAGAAGGTTTATTCCAGAAAGATTCCCTTACCAAAAGTAGGAATAAAGTACTTTAGGAAGAAACTACGGTCACTACAAGTGCGTAGTGGTTAAAAGAGGATGAAGAAGAGTTCTTTATGATCTCAAAGCATTGTATGCTTATAGAAACTTTCTAAACTAAGGCAGGAAACAATGAAAGTGTACTACAGTCGAGGATCATTCATTAAGGCCACTAGTTTGTGAAAATTTAAATTCATTGGGAAAAAGAGAGAATGAACTGAAAGATGGCTGATAATCTCCATGCTGCAAAACAAATGCCTAAGGAACTGTTTCCCAGACTCAGTCTTAATGGGACTCAAACGATCCTATGGTTGTTGTAAAAGTATCAAAATTCATCTAAAACTAGATGGCGAAGTCAGAGGTCATCTATGTGGAGCTAGATTCAAGTGACACAAGGTCATTCATGCTGGCAGGAAGGTCCAAGGAAAAGATAATGTGGGGTAAGTTCAGATTCACTCTGCGAGGACTTCATAAAATGTCTCTGGATAAAAAGGTGAAGGTGATACCTGTGCTGCAATGGAGATCGCAGGATGTTTGAGAGATGAGAAACATAGGATGCTTGCTGGGGAATGCTTCAGAGAGATAAGAAACATGGGATGCTTCCTGGGGAGTGCTTCAGAGAGAGAGATGAGAATCATGGGATGCTTGCTGGGGAGTGCGTCAGAGAATAGAACTACCCTGTAAGGGGCAAATTTCATTGAGTCTGATGTAATTAAAGTGAGCTACTGAAGGCTGTTGGATCTCATATGTGTGCAAAAGCCTCAGATGCAGGACAGGGAACTACAGAAATTGGCATCTGCCTGCCGGGTTTCAGTTTAGCTTCCTTATGTTCTTTCCTTGATATTCCTTACTTTCTCGCTTTGGAATGAGTATGGCAAATCTGTTTATATTAGAAGTACATAACTTCTGTTTTCTTTATTCTGACCCCTGTGCTTGAATTAGGGAAAAGCTGGAAGATGCTGAGGAGAAAGGCGACCCTGTAGAAGGGTCACAGTCTCAACCCACCTGGACCCCTGAGATCTCTCAGACACTGGACCGCCAACCAGGCAGCATACACCAGATGATGTGAGGCCCCCAACACATATACAGCAGAGGACTGCCAGGTGTGGACTCAGTCAGAGAAGATGCAGCTAACACTGAAGAGACTGGAGGCCCAAAGTAGTGGGAGGTGTGGTGGCATGTGGGGGTGGGGACATTGTCATGGAGACAGGGGGAGAAGGTGGAACAGTCAGAGTGTGGAGCAGGAAGGAGATAAAATTTGGATTATAAAAAAAGAATAAATAATTTTTTAAAAAAGTAAATTTTTGGACAATATATCAATTCCATGGTTCATTCATTGTATCCACCACCAGTCTTATTCCAGAGAACAAATATAAAAGGAACTTTTATTGGACAGGCTTTTCTTTCTATAATTTGGCTATTGTGTAACTTGATATTAGTTGTTCTCCAAAACTTCAAGTCTATGAGACTGTACCTTTTTATGGTTCCACAGTTGATATTTTCACTGAATTTTTTAACATTAAAATCAGAATTGAGAAAAAATATTTTTTTCTTTTCAGTGCATAATAACCAACACACAACCTTTATTGGCTTTTGATTTATTTTGTGTCATTAATCTGGTATTTAACATTTATTTATCAGATAATTATTGAAACATTTTAGATATAGCTGAATACTTGATCACACTTAAATAGATGACAAACTAAAGGAGATATTGCAAACCAAGCAATCTCTTTTATATTGTTTGGGTTTCACTGTTTGCTCATTTCTGTTGCTGAAATAAAATTTTCAGGTATAAAATCTACTTGAAAGAAGACATGGTTTATTTTATTTATACGTCCATGCCGCAGCCTATCATTGAAGGAAGTCAGAGCAGGATCTCAAGGTATGGACCTGAAATAATGAACCACGGAACAGTGCTGTTCATTGACTGACTCTAGAATCCTGCTCAGTTAGCTTTCTTATACAGCCCAAGTCCAAAATGGGGTGTGCCCTGACAAATCAATAATTAGCAAAGACATTCTGTCATGAACATGGACACAGGAAATTCTAAGCTGGGAAATAACTCAGTTCAGACTCTGATGACTCCAGGCTTTGTCAAGTTCACGTAGGGAGCTAACTAGGACAGTACTAAAGTTAAATTCCCACTTTTTTTAATAGTGATGTTAGTTTGTACATAATGTTTTTAGAAAGTCATTTTTTAGGAAGTATAATTTATAGTAAATATTACAAACTTACCATTAAAATTAGTATCTAAAGGTCACTGCTTTGAGAGAAAAGGTCAAGCTCTTTCTAGGCAATACTTGTTTCATAAGTTCATGACTACATGACTTAGGTGTCTGGATATGAATCGTTTTAACTTCTTAACAGTAGTTTTTCTTTCTCAGTGGTATACTCCTCTATATCAGACATGTACTATTTGACAGCTTAAGTTCCTAATTTAAAGGGAAAAASATTTAATGAACTACTTGTGTCACAAACACATATACACCTACATGTGTATTTCTCACTGAGTGGAAATTTCTGCAGTTTTCAGACTGGGAAATGAACCATTAAGAGGTGAGAATGAAACTCAGATTAACTTCATCAACTGGGATCAAGACTTCTAGAGAGTCTCCATATCAGGATGTTTATTTTAGGCATATTTAAATACATTAGAATTTGGAAAAGGTTTCCCAGGCAACAATCATTTCAATTGCAGGTACGATAAAGCTTAAGCTGTGGCTACTTAGAGATTCCTTTACACAGCACATTTGAACATGAGGTTGGCTCCCACTGCTCAAAGGCATGGAATCTAATGTGGTCAACAACAGTTAATGTGACATGGCCCATAAATGTAGGTCTGTTGACTGTTAGCTAAAGATAATGATCTAGGGATGGAAATGTCTGGGATAAACATTCTGGGGGATCAGAATGAAGTATTTCACACAGATAGCTCAAAGGTTACCAGATCTTTATCATCCTCCACCCTTAGCTTTCTGGATGAAATATAGGTATTTATTCTTTCATTGAGGAGAGGTTCCTGTATGTTTATCATTCCTAGTTTCCCTACTACTTACCTGTGGGTGCAAGGACTTTTGTGCCCAACAGAAGTATACTGATATAAAAGTAGATCAATCTATGGAATTATTTGATACACACACACACTCACACACACATACACACACACACACACATATATGAGATACATGAGTGACAAAATTCATAGATGGTCTTGGAGGTTCTTGTCTTTATACAGGCATGTTATGTAAGGCAGAATGATAGACATGGACTTCTTTTTTTATTGGATATATTCTTTATTTACATTTCATTTCCCTTTTCCTGGTTTCCCGCCCCCTCCCCAAATGTCCCACATGTCCTTTTCCCTCTCCCTGTTCCCCCATCCACCCCTTCCCACTTCCCTGTTCTGGTATTCCCCTACACTGATACATTGGGCCTTTCCAGAACCAGGGTCCACTCTTTCCTTCTTGTC
>BDUI01000049.1:109947-128210 GCA_002335545.1 Apodemus speciosus | reverse complement strand
GTATCTTATAAGAAAAATAAAGCATTCTAAATAAAAGATTTAACTATGTTTCTCCTCCCTTTGTCATTATATTGCCAACTAAAAATATATACATCTTTTTAAAATTATTATAAAAATCTAGTGTAATGTATCAGTAATGTGAAGACTAAACTATGAAAATATGTAATTATACTTTTAGAATTGAGTATCTCTCATAAAGTGCAAGGTTGGTTGCTGATTACTTACTTAGAAGCTGCAATGAAGAGTCAGTACATGAATGAAAACATTATGTTCCTTGTTACTACTGTAAAGACAAGAAACAGAGAAAGGACCCAATACAAGGGAAATACTATTGGCATCACAAGGCTGATATAAAATAGTGTGAGAAGTTAAGTCATGAGGTCTACTTTGTGTATGTGAAAAACAACATTAACTACTCTAGACAGCATTAGTGACTTAATTGGAAGATCTTATACTTTATTAAGGGCAATAATTATCTAAAGATAAGAGCTGAAACCATTCACTATTTGAACTAATTTTTTTTAAAAAAATCTTTACCCAAAATTGAACGTGGTATAAATATAGACAAAATTAAGAAAGATAGCTAAAAATTACATAGTATGGTAGTTTATAATTAAATTTTCAGAGAAAGCTGTATATGTTAATACTTTTGTGTAGTATGCTGACTAATCATCCATGTCCAAAGAAAAATACAAGAAAATAGAGAAGTTCCCACTGAAATTGTGTGTTAGTTGTATATATTAGTGTGGATCTCTTGTGCCTTTCTTTAAACATGTACGCTAGGCAAGTGTTCTAGCAACAAGCTACCCAGTCATGGGCAGCTTATTTTGTGGCCATCTCATCTCTCGGCAGTGGAGACCAAAATCTTACATCCTCTGCAGAAGAAGACAAGTGGAAGTAGATGCAGATTTGGTTCATGTAGAAAGAGAAACAACTGTGTTCAGGGAGATAAGGAGGGTATAAAGAATCATTGTGTTTTCTAAAACCAGCCAACCAACCAACCCCAAAACATAGGGAGAAGTTGGTGCAGGGGACTTTTCAGTGTGTCAATTAGCAAAGATTCAATGGTTGTGCAAGTTATGGGTTGAGACCAATGCATTATAAGGCCATAACTGTTCTGACAATAATTGGAGAGAAGTGAGCTGGAGGGGAATATATAATCAAATATTAATAGCAGTGTTACTGAAAGCATTGCAGTCATTAATCCAGGACTCACAAAACCACTATGGCTGCACTAAAATAAGCGAGAATTTTGCACGAGATAGGCTTAGAGACTGGGAACACATCCTTAATAGTTACAAAACTAATACCCCACTATTTTGACATATGATTTTTGCTACTTACTTACATATCCAAAATTTTAATGCCATAAAAGCCATATTTGCTATAGAGGCTTGGCATTTCTCAGTTCTTTCACAGATGAGAAATTCATTTGTGTAATGAATAGGTGAATTAACATAGGGAAGTCCTCTGATGAGAAATAAATTAATGATACAACATACTCCAGAGTTGTGAGCTCACAGAACTTATAATTTTGTAAGTACAGAGATTTTGATATCAATATCTAAGCTTCATTAACTGAAGCACATTAGTTTGTCTATCTTCAATAAGTAAGTTTGAAATATATGGTTATATAAAACAAATCTGAAACATAGTATTATAATTTACCTCAGTTTTGATCTATACATGTATTTAAAATAAGCACTTGTTAACTATTAACTCAGAATTTTACTTTGAAGTTAATTATACTTGTTAATTAATAAATAAACATATATTTTAAAGCTTTGAGCAGTTTTTGTACATTAAACCTATGCAACAATAAGACTGGAAACATTTAAAATAGTTCAAATTATCTTTAAAACATGAATGAGTACATTAGCATTGTCTTTGTTCAGGTCATGTTGAGATATTCATGATGAGACTTACAGGGGTAGTTTCTGAGACTACTAAGATACAGTCTCACAACAAACTTTTCAATAGTCTGTCTTTTACAATCTCTGACCCTCCTTCCACATTGTCCCTGAGCTTGAGATGCAGGAGTTTTATTATAGGTATATCAGTTGGGATTGGAATCCATAATTCAATTTTGAGTATTTCCCTAGGATAGAATACATCAATTGATTATCCAATACCAAATGGTCAACCCTGAAAAGANTATTATATATTATATACATATAAATATATAGGTATAATATAAACATCATAATTTATGCAGATACACATATACATGTGTGTATCAAACAACTGATGCAAAAGAGGGTATTAATTTGAAAAAGTAAAAAGCAGGGTTACATGGAAGGGTTTGAGGGAAGAAAAGATAACAATTAATGTAATTGTATTATAATCACAAAAATAAATGAAACATCTAAAGACTATGAATCACTACTCTTATATGTTAACTATATATTTATTCTAAAGAGAAAAACCACAGATGCAATATCTAGTTTTTTCTTATGCTATATATGATGACAGAAAAGAGCATTTAACAAATAAAGATAGGTTACTGGCTTGCATTGTGACAACTTGACACAAGCTAGGGTCAGTCACCAGAGAAGGAAACTCGGTGGAAGAAACGCCATCAATATCTCCATTTTCTTAATTACTGATCAGTAAAGGAGTGCTCACTCCATGTGGGTCGTGCCATTCCTGGCTGGCATTCCTGCAATGTATAAGAAAGCAGACTGAGCAGGCCATGGGGAGCAAGCCAGTAAGCAGCACCCCTTCATGGCCTGTACACCAGCTCCTGCCTCCGTGTTCCTGTCTTCTTAGAGTTCCTGCTCTGGCTTCATTCAGTGACAGACTATGATGTGAAACTGTAAGCCCAATAAACCATTTCCTCTGCAACTGGCTTTTTGGTCAACGTGGTTCATCACAGCAATAGAAACTCGAAGACAGGTGATTAACACAGGGTAAAAGTCACTGTGTGACTTTGAATTTGATGAAATGAGAACTAATGTGGAAATTCTAAAGAAAGTTTATCTGTTACAAGGAAATGATATTCATCACATGCAGCTATCATTTTTTCAATAAAAGCTATCATGTTTTCAGATATTACGCTATAGGGAAATACTCAGAATATACAAACATAGAAAGTCAAATGATGTTACAAAATTAAAGTAGTAATATACAGTAATAAAACTTGTATAAGTTACAATGTTGTTTAGAAATGAGAGGACACAGTGATTAGTAGCAGCAGAAACAAGTACCAAGTAAACTTACTTCACATTTTAAAATGCATTAAAATTGGGCAACACATTCTTTTACAACACAAGATTCAGAAATTCAAATGGCAATGGTTTTAAAGTTTTAAACAACTAACCCTTTTGAAATTGTAAACCTGCAGA
Organism: Apodemus speciosus; assembly: GCA_002335545.1. NCBI lineage: Eukaryota > Metazoa > Chordata > Mammalia > Rodentia > Muridae > Apodemus > Apodemus speciosus. Next base: position 124,866 of record BDUI01000049.1, on the reverse strand, counting down.
ACTGACCTGTTATTTTCTGTGTTGACTTCATCATTGTACAAGCCCATATGGGGAACTCGTTCTCTTAGTTATGCAGTGATGAGTATTTTTGTCTCTATATATCAAATTCAGAATCAGAGAGAACTGGACCACAACATATCTCCTACACAGTGAATTACATGGTCTGGTAGTTGATGTCCTAAAACAGGAATGTACTAAGGAGAAAGGTAAAGCATACAAAATTGCCTATGCAAAACTCACTCCACTGGTAAATGAGCCCTGTAATGGTTAGGGAAGAGTAGCAGAAACATGAAGAGGATTTCTAAGTACACATGGTCTATTTTTGACCTTTGCAAAATTATCTGTGTAAGAAGGACAAAAAGATAAGAATAATAAATAACATCATGTTCTAAGTTGCTTCTTTTTAAAATGATTCCATTCATTTTCTTCTCAAATGATATCCCAATTCCTGGTTACCACTCCACCAACCTTCCTTCCCATATCTACTCTCTCCTGCCTCTTCTTTGCCTGTGTGAGGATGCATCCCCACCTACCCACACTCTCCTCTCCTGCTCCACTGCTGCAGCATCCCTCTAGGCTGGGGCATCAACATCTGCTGGACCGAAGAACTTCCCTCTCATTACTGTCAAGCCAGGGAATTTTCTGCTACATTTCTATCTGAAGCCATGGTTGCCTCCCCTCCCTGTACACCTCCTTGTTTGGTGTTCTAGTCTCTGGGAGGACTGGGAGGCCTGGTCAGTCTATGTTGTTCTTCCTATGGGGTTGCAATGCCCCTCAGTTCCTCCAGTCCTTCCATCAGCTCCCCCACCACGGTCCCTGAACTCAGTCGGATGGTTGGTACCAAGCATCCACATATGCATTTGTCAGTTGCTGACTGAACCTCCCAAGGAGCAGCCATACCAGGTTCCTGTCAGCAAGTGCCTCTTGGCAACCACAACAGTGTCTGGTCTGGTGTCTGCAGACAGGATGGATTCCAGGTGGGGCACGTTTTAAAGAATCAACATAGGCAGGGGATTGCCCCACCTACGGATCCAGCCTAAGTTGCTTCTTACAAAGTGCTTTCAGTACAATTTTAGCTCATTTGTGTTCTGTGTTAAGGGATCATTAGTTACAGCAGGCTTTCAGAAAGCTTTGTTGAACTCAAATAAGCCTAATGATTTTGTTTTTTATTTCTTTCTCTCCCTTGTATTTCATTCCATTCCTTTTTAGCTTTATTGTGATCAGAAAAGTGACTACCAAAGTTCAACTATACCTACACATAGTGATAAATGCTACTCTTACCTGCACTTCCTTTTAAAGTGGATATCATCTAAATTACTATTTTTTTAAACATACCCAAACACAATGTTGTTGGTCAGTGAACATACACTAGGCAGAATTTTCAAATGATATCAAATGTTCCATAGGCTGATGGGTCTCTTTTGTATAAACCACTTCACTAACTGAGTACAGTCAAGTGGGAGGAATATAGTGGACTGTCCTGTCTGCGAGTGGAGTGTTACCAGTTGGTTTTAGTGAATCTAAGGAGAGATTTTCTTTCCTGGGAGTATCAACTACAAGAAGAGGAAGGTCTAAAGGAGAGTGGCATGATATCRGGATGTAGAATGAATGAATAAATAATGTAATAAAGAAGGAGAAGGAGGAGGTGGTGGAGGAGGAGGAAGACAAAGAAGAAACAAAAGGAGGAGGAGGAAGAGGAGGAGGAGGAGAAGCAGAAACTTCAGAGAGCTTCCTTGGCTTGCTGACCCTGAGGAAATATGGAAGACTTATTAGAGGGCCACTTGCCAAGATTTGAAAATAAGCTCTAAAAGCCAGGAGGCATCATGGGCTGACAGCATCTCTTTGTTGTTAAGAGAAGAAAAACTCTTAACAAAGAACAAAGAATACTCCCAGAAATCATTGACCATGGGAAATAGCTAGAAGTCTTATCTCCTGTTGCAACCCTGACCTGAAAAGTTTGTTAAGTCTTCTTTTCTAAAATGAGCACTTTATTTATTTATTTATTTATTTATTTATTTATTTATTTTACAATCCAGATTTTATTCCCCTCCTGGTCCACCCTTCAACTGATACACATCTCATACCTCCTCCCCATCCCTGTTTCCAAGAGGATATCCCCAAAACCTCCCTGAGATTCCACTTCATACCAGTCAGAATGACTAAGATGAAAAACTCAGGGTAGAGCAGGTGCTGGTGAGGATGTGAAGAGAGAGAAACACTCCTTCATTGCTGGTGGGATTTCAAGCTGGTAAAACCACTCTCAAAATCAGTTTGGTGGTTCTTCAGAAAATTGGACATAGTACTACCAGAGGACCCAGCTGTGCCCATCCTGGGCATATACCCAGAAGATGCTCCAACATGTAGTAAGGACACATGCTCCTCTATGTTCATAGCTGCCTTATTTATAATAGCCAGAGCTGGAAAGAATCCAGATGTCATTCAACAGAGGAATGGATACAGAAAATGTGGCATATTTACACAATGAAATGGATGCCAGCAAGTGCTTGCTGACATGAGCCTGAAATAACTGTCTCCTTTGAAGACCTGGCAGTGCCTGACAAATACAGGGGCTATGCTCTCAGACAACTGTTGAACTGAGCACAGGGTCACCAATGGAGGAGCTAGAGAAAGGACCCAAGAAGCTGAAGGTGTTTGTAGCCCCATAGGAAGAAAAACAATATGAACCAACCAGTACCTCCCCAGAGTTCCCAGGGACTTAATCACCAACCAAAGAGTACACATGGAGGGACCTATGGCTCCAGCTAGATGTGTAGGAGGGAATGGCCTTATAGGACATCAATGAGAGGCAAGACCCTTGGACCTGTGAAGGTTCACTGCCCTAGTCTAGGGGAATGCCTGGACAGGGAATTAGGAGTGGGTTGCTTAGTTAGCAGGGGGAAGAAGGATGGGACAGGAGGTTTTGGAGGTGAAACAAGGAAAGGTTATAACATTTGAAATGTAAACAAAGAAAACATATAATAAAAAAGACAATCTGGAAAAAATAGAAAAGTCCAAGATACAATTTTTCTGGTTATATCATTTCATCCGTTGGAGTAACTGGGAAGATAGAGCCTTCTGGGAAACATGCTCAAGCCAAACCACTTGGATTGCAACCAGAGCACAGTGTAAGACAAAAGGCAGAGATATATGATACTTAGATTATCTAAGTTGACACTGTCACTAACAATATTTCCTCTCAGTCTATAGTGGTTATTTGATGAATACTTGTAAAGTCATTTATGTGGTTAAATGGCTTTTGATACTGTTGTTGTTTTAATTACATGGATTTGAGAACAATGTCCATAGTTTATCTCTCTTCTAAGATTTGGAAAGATACTTCAAACATATGCAAATAAGCAAATGCATAAAGGCATCATTAAGCAAACACACAACAAAGGGTGACACAGAAGAAAAAGCCTTTGGAAGCAGTTATGGACAATATTGGAGTTTATGAACTGAGACATTTCATAGCACACCTGACAAGATATCAATTACTATTATATTAAAAAGTATTTTGACAAGATATTGATTATTATATTAAAAAGTGTTTTATTTTCAAAAATGGTTTTAGCTATTTCTTTTTGTCATTTCTTTGTTATTGAATACAATTTGATTGTATTATTTCCCCTTCCTCAGCTCCTCTCAGGAAATTTCTGCCTTCCTACTCAGTGAACTGCATTTTCTTTTCACTCTTTTTGATGTTTCAAAATATCAGGGGCATTTCTTTGTATTATTTTCAAATTTATTTTATGAAATAGTAAGTTCTTCTCTAGAGTTTTCATTTCTTCAGTTTTGACTGACCTTTTGCTCCCTTTTATACTTCCTGCCTCTGCTCACCTTTCTTTACAGCTTTTCTCTCACCTTCTTTGTTTACAAAAACAAAAGCTATTTTGACTGATTAATCATTTACCTTTAAATAATACTGGTTCTTAAAATGTGCATACATAGTTTAATGGAGCATGTCTTAGAGTTTTACTGCTGTGAACAGATACCATGACCAAGGAACTCTTCTAAGGACAATATTTAATTGGGGCTGACTTACAGGTTCAAAGGTTCAGTCCAGTATCATCAAGGCAGGATCATGGCAATGTCCAGGTAGGTGTGGTGCAGGATGAGCTGAGAGTTCTACAACTTCATCTGAAGGCTGCTATGAGGATATTTTCTTTCAGGTAGTTAGGATGAGGGTCTTAAATTCTACACCCACAGTGACACACTTATTTAACAAGGCCACACCTCCTATTAGTACCACTCCTGGGATAAGCATATAGAAACTATCACAGAGTGTTTTGAATTTTGACAGAAGCAAGTTTGGAATTTGAGTAATCAAAAAACTAGAAAAGATATATGTGGATGGATACAAAATGATAAGCAAATATATGTTTATATAATGTATTGTTTTTTTAAATAGTCCCACCACCAAAAAGGCATTAAACAAGTACATAGGATGACTCATTCATTTAATTTTCACCAGATTGAATATCTGACCAGAATAGTGCTTGAATTGGAATGATTATGAAGAAAGGAGGGTGATGACTATGCAGGAGCCTAGCAAAAGGGAGGCACATCATTCAAACAGATGCACACACAGGATGTAAGGCCCCTCCTTAAAGGAGGACACACTTAAACCACAAATGAAAAAATTGGAATTCTCTTTCTTCCGTGTTAATATATTTTCTTCTAATTTTTTATCGAATATATTTTTCATTTACATTTCAAATGTTATACCCTTTCCCAGTTTTTCCCCCACTCCCAGAAAACCCCCAACCCATCCTCCCACACCCTGCCTCCAAGTATATGCTCCTCCACCCAAGCCATTCCCATCTATGCCTCCTCGATTTACCCATACTGGGGCATATATTGAGCCTTCATAGGAACAAGGATCTCTACTCCCACCGATGTCTGACAAGGCATTCCTCCGCCACACTTGGGGCTGGAACCATGCATACCTCTTAGTTGATGGCTTAGTCCCTGGGAGCCCTGGAGGTTCTGGTTGGTCAACATCATCATTCTTCCCATGGGGCTGCAAACCCCTTCAGTTCCTCCAGTCCTCCTTCTAACTCCCCCATTGGGGACCCTCCACTCAGTCCAATGGTTGGCTGCCAACATCTGCCTCTGTGTCTGTAAGCCTCTGGAAAGGCCCCTCAGGAGATAACCATAGCAGGCTCCTTTCGGCAAGCACTTCTTGACATCCATAATAGTGTTTGGGTTTGGTAACTGTATAGGGGATAGATTCCCAGGTGGTGCAGTCTGTGGATGGTCTTTCCTTCAGTCTCTGCTCCACACTTTGTCTCTGTATTTCCTCCCAAGGGTACTTTGTTTCCTCTTCTAAGGATAAAAGTATCCACACTTTGTTCTACCTTCTTGAGTTTCATGTGGTCTGTGAATTATCTTGAGTATTCTGAGTTTCTGGGCTAATATGCACTTAAATGTGTGTATAAATTATCCAAACAATGATGATATTGAAGAGGTACTGCACAGACACATATAGAATACTTGTACAATTTTAAGGAAATGCTAAAATATATACAGATAGATTAATTAAACAGTATGTGAAGAGTATATCTTTCTGTAAAGAATTATTCTGGCCCTTTATAATATTTTTTTAAAATTTTCATTTTTATTCAAAATTGCACAGAGATCAAAATAAAAAGTCATAAATAACTGAGAGTTGTTTTGAGGGTTGATAAGCATCTTATAATAACTACTTTATTAGAAGTACAAACTAAGCCTAGAGAATCAATGAAAATGAGGCTGGATTAGAATCTTAACCTTTATTGAATTGTGTAGCAAAAGCTTCAACATATTAAAGCAGAGATTCGGATTTTATGGAAAAATTAATATTAAACAGTATTTATAAAATAAACTATTAAATTGAAATTGTTAGGAAATAGAGTTGAAAAATTCTCATGGTAACTAAGAAAAAACTTTGAAGAACACAATAAAATACTTTAGCTTACTTTTGATTGAAATGGGTAGGAAACAAAATTGAATAATGTTATGCTTTGTTTATCTTTGCAAATGGAAATGAAAATTCCCATGAATATAACAATAAATAAAATACAACATACTTTCAATCTGAATAGAATGCATTCCAATTGAAGCTTTACTCAAATGCAATTTCTTTAGAAACAATTTTCATCAAGGCAAATATTAAATATTATTTGAGTATAGCAAACTTTTCACTGAACAGTGTAAACAATCTAATCTGACATTTTATTTTTTAATAAATTATTTTCATTTGATGCAATTGGAAATAATTCTATATTTACTGTATACTTCATATGTAGACAATATTAATACATATTAAAACATTATTTTGGTATTATGGTCAAATGTCATAGCTCTGTGTTATAAATTGCAGTAATTCTGACGAAATTCTGGCTAGGAGTCTTCTTTCAAATTTTTCCTTATGCATATTATCGTCGCTATACTTTATTTCAAATATGTTTAATACATTAAATAATAAAGATCCCCTTAATCAGATCAGCATTGATCATGTTTCAGCTATAGGTCCTAGCCACATTCTTAGCCAGTGAATTATTTTTGAGACAATTTTAGATGAATGAGTTTCTCCAAAAATTGGTGGTCAATGAGTGTTTATTTACATGGATTTTATGTATTTTTCAAAAATTAATTTTTAACTGAATTAATAATTAACTGAACATTCTATGCACAGCTGTGCTTTGTTTTCTTTTCCAGTCTTGGAAGCTGTATGTTTCTATAAGATAATATGGAATTCCTTTTGTAATTTAACCATCTTTCTGTAGAATAGCATTTGATATAACATTTAATAATTGTTTTTATTAGCTATGCAAGTTTAGGACAGTGCTTTTCTATCAGTGGCATTTCTATGTGCTATTAATGGCTTCTGTTCAAGCAGTTCATTCATTTACTCAACAATTCATTCATTGAATATCAATTTTCAGCCACATGCCAAGGGGGCCGTGGACCCTCTTAGTACAACTGTTCTTCTACAGAATTAACTTTCCATAACTGGTAGCTGCACCTGAATATCTTTCAAAGCTCTCACACAAAAATGGCGCACGCAATGAAATAAACCTTCACTTCTCATTGAACATCTACTCCAGGCTCTAGCTAATCAGAAAGAAAGCTCTTTTTCGAATTTATGATTAGCTTCTGAGAAACTGGAAAGATGGCTCAGTGGTTAAAATAATTCAGTGGCTACCCTTTCAGAGGGTTCAGGTTTGATTCTCAGCAACCATATAACTGCTCACAACTATCAGAAATTCCCTTTTTAGGAAATCTAATGCCCTTGTCTGGCCAATATGTACACTGTATGTATCTGGTAAAAAGACATTCATTATAGGCAAAATGGCAATACACCCACCTCCACAAACCCACCATATCTATATCTAATCTATATCTATATCTATATCTACATCTACATCATATACATCTACATCTACTTCTACATCTGCATCTACATCTACATCTACATCTACTTCTACATTTACATCTACATCATCTTTCTATCTATATGTATGTGTATGAGAGTGTGTTTGTGTTTGTGTGTGTGTGTTTCTTGGTCTTCTACAAGTTATCAATCTACTATGCCTGTCTACTTTATATTTTCAAATTTGAGAATAATTTATAGAAGACTTTTAATATTTCTATTTGAACTATACATTTTTATATTTTTAATTTTTTTATTCTTAATTGGATATTTTCTTTATTTACATTTCAATGCCATCTCCTTTCCCTGGTAACTCCCCAGAAAACCTTTATATAATCCTCCTCCCCCTGCTGCGATGAGGGTGTTCCCTCTTTCACCCACCCACTCCCTCCTCCCTGCCCTCACATTCCCCTACAGTGGGGCATCAAGCCTTCACAGGACCAAAATCCTCTCCTCCCACTGATGCTCCACAAGGCCATATTCTACTACATATGTGGCTGTCATCATGGGTCCCTCCATGTATACTCTTCGGCTGGTGGTTTAGTTCCTGGGAGCTCTAGGGCATCTCTTTGGTTGATATTGTTGTTCTTCCTATGGGGTTGCAAACCCTTCTACTCCCTCAGTCCTTTCTCTAACTCCTCCATTGGGGACCCTCAGTCCAGTGGTTGGCTTTGAGCACCTGCCTCTGTATTTGTCATGCTTGGGCATAGCCTTGTATTTCTGTGGTTGAGTAGGCTATTATATGTTATGGAAATGGTATATATAAAATTTGTAATAAATATGTAAACTAATTTTGAATTTTTTAAAATCCCAACAGTTGATAATGTTTTGTTGACAATAATTCATTGGATTATTCAAAGACATTGCCTTAAATGACTGTCATTTCTGATGTTCAAATATACCTGAACACCTAACCTGTGCATTTTATAAATAGGTTAAAAGAAAAAAAAGTCATTTGCAGTAAGAAATTTTATCTGAAAATTAATGATCAATTGTGATTAAAGAATTTAAATTTCTGTAATATATTACATTATACATTGCAGGGGGTTGTTCTGGTGCTGCTTATATTGAAATACTAAATTTTGAACCTCAAGATATGGCTGCTACAAGACAAGAGAATCCTCATGCATGCCAGCTTTTGTTGTATAAACATTGTCCCCCAAGTTATCCTTGATTGGTTAGGAAAGATGCCTACAGCCTGTAGCACGGTAGAAGAGAGTTAGGTGGGGCTTAAGGTCCTTGGCTTGGGGGTCTCAGGCAGAGACCACAAGATAGAGGAAGGAAGAAGGAGGAAGATGTCATCTTGCAGTAGGTGGATTGTGATAACTGGCCACTRTGAAAGTCTATGAGTAGGAGCAGCCCAGGAGGAACATGGCAAGTGATATTGTGGGATGTTGGTGGGGAAGTAAGATGAAATAGCATGGGGGGGGGGGGTTGACCTCTGCCCAGCTCTAGTGCTTTAAGGCTCATCAAAAATATAAAAGCTTTCATGTTATTTATTTGGAAACTAAATGATCTAGGTGGGGTAAAAACAACACAAAAAATATTTACCACAACAGTACATGATATATATCATTAATAGGATACATGATATATAAATATACATTGATAAATTTTTTTTGTAATTTACATATGTGAAATTAAGCAAGTGCAGAGATAAAATAACTGAGCTATAACTTCAAATGTTTTTCACATAACAATGCTATTATCATCTGCTGAAATAAAATCAGTGAATTTTTCTCTTTGTCTTATGAGAATTTTCTTCCATAAAATCTTTATCAAATATGGTAATTGAATATTTTGTCTATGAATTCATTTTCCTAATTGAACAATTTAAATAGAATGTATAGGTCAAATGTCTATATATACAATTTTATTCTCAAGATATCCTTTTTGAAATATATGTGAAGAAATATGTGATGCTTTACCTATATGAAACAACATTGCATATATGTATGTATTAAAAATAGGTTCACAATGGGATAATTAGCAAAAGGGCAATTATTGTGGCTAGGTGAGAAAGCTCATTAATATGATTTAAATTGAGAAAATGAAAAAAAAAGTTTTGATGGAGTTATGCCCAAGAAAAGAATTATTTTTATTAAAACCACATTACATTAATTGTAGTTAAATGTTCTAGTCAGGAAATAGGCTTGCTAAAGTATCAGAATACAGTTTATTTATGAATAAATGTTTCTCTAATATGTTTGCAATAGAGTCAGAACTAGTGGCAGAATTTTGAAATTTTGTCTTTGTCTTTGTGACAATTTAAAACTGCTTTGTGTCATATTGAAATGTAAAGTCTACTTCCACATTGTGTAGGAGGACTACAGATGCTTCCTACAATTGCTGGCAGTTAACAAATGAGTAACCATTAATACATTCCATTAATTTGTACTTTATGCCCTCCTTTGGAAACAAAAAGATACAAATATACTGTCTATCATAAACAAATCACATGAATTTGTAGCTGTTGCTTTAATGTGAAATTTGACATATTTACAAATATAGCTTATCTTTATTTTGAAAATCAACTCATGTTTTACAGTAAAGGTAAGTGTACTTTAAGTTCATATAATCTGAGCCTACTGCAGACTTCTTATATTATATTTGATTTATATTATATTATATTTGATGCTGTAATATATTTAAGTGGTTTCTCACATGTTATTTTTTTCTAGTATATCTGTAACTGTGCATACCTTTGTCAAATATCTCACATCCTCAATGGAGCTTAAAATCAAATTGAAATATTACAGGTCATATCTTTGCCTTCAACCAGGATGTAAATGGCTGGATATTATATTCATATATATACACCTACATATTTATATTTTGCTCTACACCAATAAACACCCATTATCACACTTGTACATTAGTTGAGGGTAATTTCCTTACTGTATGCTTTCTTCTAGATGTACTGACTGTCTGGGTTTGTTTTGCTCCAGATGTCTCAAGCTCATCAGAGAAGAGCGGACTACATAGACATCTTCTTATGGCATTGGTAGACACATAAAAGAGAAAAGGCAGTAGTGTCAAACATTCTGAAATCTTTACTATGTCACCCATAGCACAGTAGCACTGGATGGGAAGTCATTTTTAAGAATGAAGTTAATATACGGAGAAATAAAATCCATGATGACATTGCATTGATGGATATTACTATAATACTACTACAAGGCTTCCACTTTTCTCATGGCGTGTGGGAATGGCTTAGGAAATTGGTATGTAGTGATGGTTTCTGCACAACACACTAAATTATATTAGCTCTATCAAGAACATGTTTGTGTAAACTAGAATTAGAAATAGGTTTAAAAGATTGGCTTTTCAGGTGAGATTTGCATCTAGAGAACTTCATTCAGTGCTACATGGTCTGGTCCCTCGAAGCTGTAGCAGCATCTGAGGTAGTCATTATCTGTCACAACATACCTGCTCATGTATGCTTGTAGGTGACTTATGGGAAAAAACCATGTCTGTGGGTCAGCGTGCTTTCTGCAATAAAATCATACGAATCCTTTTGTTTAAAATTAGCTTGTGGGATATTTTCTTGTCAGCGAACTAGTAAAAATTTCATCCCAAATGTGCATATCTGACCCACACATGCAGAAATACTTCTTTTATACAAAGTAATGTGTGTATGTGATTTTTTTTGTTTCTGTGTAGAGATTATATGTATATATATGTACATATTAATCATACATATAATGCTTATATGTATATATTTTATATATAAATTAGGGACATGAATATAGATTTATTTCATAATGACTAATTATAGTCATTCATTACTTATGCATGCATAAACAGTCTAATACATGATTTTTTTGTTGTTGTTTTGAGAGAGTCTCAAGCAGCTCAGGCAGGTCAAACTCACTATGTTAATGACAAGGCTGATATTAAAGTCCTGCTTATCTTACCTTCACCTCCAAGTTGAATAGGATTACAGGGCTTACTACAGAGCTTAAATAGAATCTCAATGAATTCTATTTTAATATTTATTAGGATTTGTAATCACAGAAGCTGGGATAACAAAGCATTTACGATAAAAAGTTACAAAAATCATGAAATAATTCTCATTTGTTCAGATACTGCAAATTATACAAATAAATCTAGTATGATCACTATCTCTTGATAGGATGTATTCTTCTAGAGTTAGAATATATATGTCATTATATTTATATATAATATATGCAATATTTATATTATGAAAAATAAAATATAATTTAAATAGATAGATACTTATATAAATAGAGAGCAAGCATGACCTTATTACCTAACCTATATCAGTATAAAGTATTATTCTGTACATTAGTATATTTATTTCTTACCAGGATCTTGTGATTTTTATATTATTTTAAATTAATATTCTGACATAGATGCTTCAATAAAAACTCAGTCCTGATTAAGTAGAAGAAAATCTACATGAAAAGAAATTTACTTCTGACACATCTGTAGATTGAAGATCACTTTAATTTTATATGTGTATAGCTCCTTGTATGAAGAAAATAATGTCATTTATGCCCATGCATTTCTGAATTGAAAGAGAATATATAATAGGTGAAGGTATATACAAATATATCTATATTTGTTGCATATTTATGCTTTGATGTGTATATAATGATCATGAATGTATATGATAGTTCATATGTATGTGTCCATATACTTGCAAGAGGAGAGATATTTCATCATATTATGGATTATATTTTTCATGCATATTTATTTGCTTTCCAATATTATAATAGATAACTGAAAAATTAGTGTCAATATGCAAATGTTCACTCACAAAATTGGATAAGTAAACTTGTAAAGGAAGAGTGACAATTTGTGTATTAATTTAGTCTGTTATGTTGAACACGTGATTAGAGGTAAGAAGCAGGCACTTTCTGAGAGGCTTAACTTCAAACATTTTCTTTCAGTGATATTTAATATATTTTCTTATGAGATCACTGACACATGAGTCTAAAGAAATACAAATGTCATAATACTTTGAGTATTCTTTCTGGCTCTTTTTGTGCATTATAAATTGGTAAAAATATCATATATACATATATATGAATATATACACACATATATATAATCTATGTATACATGCATATATACATATCTACACATATGTATTTATGTGGTATTTTTTGCACAGAGCAATAGCAAACTATGTCTCTTGTCACTATTAGATTAAAGATATAATATGCAAAATGAGAATGTCTTAGACATCAAAAAGGATATGAATTTTATTTTCAATTATTACTTTTTGTGATAAAAGTATTTTTCCATATTTTGAGTTTCTTATCTAAATCAGCTCAGCAAATCAGAATAGCAATTAACAAAGTAAATTATAATGCTTATGCATGAAATGAAGTTGCTTTAGACATTATTTTTTAACTAAATTAGATCTTATAATTAAACTAATAATTAAAACCTTAGCAATTATTTTCTCTTAATTTTGATAGTACAGTTTATTTTCTAGTATCTGAATTTAGTATGCTAGAAGTGTAGATTGGTACAGTTATTTTAAAATAGGTTTCTCTGTTCTAGTTTATATTGTTCTTTGATTTTTAATAGTTTTTCTGGAGTAAGTATTTAATATTACAAACCATCAGTTTTTTCCATTGTTCAACATAATAAAACACTCTTATATACATTTTTCCCCCTCTGGTTTCAAGTCAGCGTGAAAGAATGTTCTCAAAAAATTCAATGTAATAGTTCAGAGATAATTTGTAGGTTTGGACTTGTAACTGATACATGTAAAGTAACATTTCGAACGTCTCTTGGATCATTAGTAAATTATATTTTAGGGGAGAAAATATGTCTCTTACATTAACAGAACCAACATGCTTTGTTTTTATGTTTTATGAGTGAAAATGTCTTTGTGAATTAATGGATCTTTAAATATTAGGTTTAAAGTAATATTTTGATGGTTATTTAAAAAAACAAGGTAATAGGTATTCCATTTTATTTGATTATTTGTTTTTCTTTTGAAATTAATAAAAATTAATTCCTCCACCTTGATATGAAGAGTAAAGAAAATGACTCTATGGTTGTATAAGTTCCTCTTTACTTACTTGTTTTCCTAAAAGCATTAAAGTTTTGATAAAGTAAAAAACAACTTCTCAGCACCTCATGGAACATTCTTCAAAACTGATGATTTAATAGGGCATAAAACAAGCCTAAACAGATACAAGAAAATTCGAATATCCTCATGCATTCTCTCAGATTACCATGGATTTAGGCTGAACTTCAACTAGGTAAGAGGATTTCAACAGAAACCCCACATACTCATGGAAACCGAACCACTCTCTGTCAATGATCACTAGGTTAAGGTAGAAATAAAGAAACTAAAGACTTTCTAGAATCTACTGAAAATTAAAGAATAGAGTATCTAAACTCATGGAACACAATGAAAGTAATGAATGCTAAGCGAAAAGTTCATAGCACTAACTCCATCCAGGAGGAGTAAATGGCAGGAAATAGTCAAGCTCAGGGCTAAGATCAATAAATTAGAAACAAAAAACAGCACAAAGAGCCAACAAAACCTAGAGATGTTTCTGTGAGAAAATCAACAACATAGACAAACCCTCAGTCAACCTAAGGAAAAGGCATACAGACAATATCCAAATTAACAAAATAGGAATGGGAAAGGAATACTGAACAACAGAAACTGAAGAAATTGAAACACACACACACACACACACACACACACACACACACACGTGGGAAGCCACATATGCCACTATTCGCCATTACAAGATGGTGCTGAGTCTTTCGGCCTTGGGCCACTAAAGTGGTAAACAAGCCAGGCCTGGAGTATGTAAATTGGGGCTTGGAGTTGGCACCCAATCATATACCGAGGCTTGGAATTAGCACCAATCACATACTGACGTCCCTCCTAGGCCTATTTAAGCAGCACCAGTTTCTGGGCTCGGGGTCTTTCGCTTCTGCAATCAAACCCGCAATAAACATCTGCAGAAGAATCCTGTTGTGGCGTGTCTTTCTTGCTGGTGAGTTAGGCGATCGTGACACAAACAAACAAAAACAAAAAACAAACAAACAAAAAACAAACAAAAAAAAACCAAGCAAAACTAAAACAATAAGGTCTTACTTCAAAAGTTTGTACTCTACAAAACTGGACTATCTAGATGAAACTGATGATTATCTAGAGAAATACAATGTACCAAAGTTAAATCAAGATCAGATAAACTATATGAACAGGCCAATAACTCCTAAGGAAAGAGAAGCAGTCATTAAAAGTTCCATCTGCCACCATCCCCCCAAAAACGCTCAGGGCCAGATTACTTTAGTGATGAACAGAATTCTACCAGACTTTCAAAGAAGAGATAATAACAATACCTCAAACTATTCCAAAAGATAGATACAGAAGGAACACTATGTAATTCATTTTATGATACCACAATTGCCCAGATACCTAAACCACACAGACTACAAAGAGAGAGGGGCAGGAGAGAGAGAGAGAGAGAGAGAGAGAGAGAGAGAGAGAGAGAGAGAGA
>BDUI01000049.1:79314-109906 GCA_002335545.1 Apodemus speciosus | reverse complement strand
AATTTCACTTAAGAACTTTGAAGCAAAAATATCCAATACAATTAATGCAAACTGAATTCAAGAAAAAAATGAAAAGTAGCATTCACCAAAACCAAGTAGGCTTCATCCCAGCAGTGCAGAGATGGTTCAATATACAAAAATCCATTAATGTAATCCACTATATAAACAAACTCAAAAAAAAAACAAAACACATGATCACCTCCTTAGATGCTGAAAAAGCCTTCAAAAAATTCAACATCCTTTCATGTTAAAAGCCTTGTGGATATTGGGGATTTAAGGTACATACCTAAACATAAATCAATCAAAGTAATATATAGAAAGCCAATAGACAACACCAAATTTAATGAAGTGAAACTTGAAGCAACCCACTAAAATCAGGAACAAGGCTACCCATTCTCTCCCTATCTATTTAATGTATAATTGAGGTTCTAGCTGGAGTAATAAGACAACAAAATGAGATCAAGGGGATATAAATTGGAAAGGAAGAAGTCAAGGTATCATTATTCAATGGATGACATGTTAGTATACATAAGTGATCCCTAAAATTGTACCAGAGAATTCCTATAGCTGATATACAACTCAGCAAAGTGGCTGGATATAAACATAATACAAAGAAATAAGTAACCTTCCTTTATACAAATGGAAAATGGGCTGAGAAAGAAWTTAGAGAAATAATGCATTTCACAAGAGTCACAAATAATATAGAATATATTAGTTTAACTTTAACCAAGTAAGTGAAAGAACTTCAAGTCCTTGAAGAAACAAATTTAAAAAAGCTATCAGGAGATGGACAAGTCTCCCATGATCATGGATAGGTAGGACTAACATAATGAAAATGGACACCCTACCAAAATCAATCGACAGATTCAATGCAATCTCCACCAAAATTCCAACATAACGTTTTTTACAGACCTTGAAATAATAATTGTCAAATTCATATGGAAAAACATAAAACCCAGGATAGCCAAAACCATCATGAAAAATAAAAGAACTTGTGGAGGAATCTTCTCTTATCTCAAGCTGTACTGCAGAGCAATAGTGATAAAACTGCATGGTATTGGTACAGCAACAGGTTGATTAAGGAAATAGAATTGAAGACCTGGAAATAATCCCATACAGCTCTATATAGTTGATTTTTGACAAAGAACCCAAAATCATATAATGGAAGAAAGAAAGCATCTTCATCAAATGGTGCTGGTCTAACTGGATATCAGCATGTACAAGAATGCAAATAGTTCTATATTTATCAGCCTGCACAAAACTCAAGTCCAAGTGGATCAAGGACCTCAGCATAAATAAGGAAACACTAAATTTCACAGAGAAAAAAGTAGGAAATAGCCTTCAACA
Organism: Apodemus speciosus; assembly: GCA_002335545.1. Classification (NCBI taxonomy): domain Eukaryota; kingdom Metazoa; phylum Chordata; class Mammalia; order Rodentia; family Muridae; genus Apodemus; species Apodemus speciosus. The sequence goes on along the minus strand of BDUI01000049.1, from coordinate 108,559 downwards.
TATTGGAATGGGAGACAATTTTCTGAACAGAACTCAGGCTTTAAGATCAACAATTGATAAATGGTACCTTCTGAAACTGCAATGCTTTTGTAAGGCAAAGGACACTGTCAATAGGACAAAATGCAAGCCTACAGATTTGTAAAGGATCTTTATCAATACTACATCTAAAAGAGGGATAATATCCAAAATATATAAAGAACTCAAGAAGTTAGACCCCTAGTGCATATGTAGCAGAAATAAGTTCAGTCTCCATGAGGGTCCCAACAACTGGGTCAAAGGCTCTCCTTGAAGCTATAGCTTGACTGTGGTATCTGTTCTCCAACAGGGCTACCTTTTCTATCAGTGGCAGAGGATTAGCCTAATCAGGCAGGGACTTGAGAGGCCAGCATGGGAAAATATAAAAGAGGGGCATTCTCTCTTAATAGAAGGGGAGAAGGTATGGGGGAGTATATCAGTAAGGAGGGACTGGAGGGGGACAGCATTTGGTATGTAAATATGTATAAATTAAACAAACAGTCAAAACATAAATACAAAATCAACAACAACAAAACCCAAAGAAAAGGAGAAAAAGGAAGGAGACATTGGTGATAAAATGACTCCTAATGATATTTTGCTGTACTCCCAGATCAAGGCCTTATTCAGCCATCATCAGAGAAGCCTCTTACTGCAGAAGATGAGAACAGATACACAGATCTACAAGACATTATGCACCTACTCCCATTGGTTAGTCTTTCTTTTATCTTAACATATTTTATTATACAAAAAGAAAAGTTACTTAACATTTTTAACCATTGTCTTAATCTCAGATTTCCTAACCTAAAATTCATTCATATATGATCAAATTTTTATTAAACATTTTTAATGCTAATGCAAATAGTATATTCTGAAGAACCAAGGACATATGTGTGTGATGCTATTCTGCAAGCCATTCTTTATAGTATGATGATCTGCACCATTTAAACCTGCTACCCTTCCTTGTAAATTCTAAATATTTCTTTGTTCTTATTGATTTTTTTGATAACACACACACACACACACACACACAGCTTTATATTCAAGTTGCAAGAAATTCATCATTTCCATGTCACTCTACAGTATATTTTTGTATATTAGAATGAAATCGGTGATAATTATTTTATTAAGTTTCCTGATACTTTCCTGAAGCTAGTACAGGAAATGCAGTAAAATATAAATGATATTTGCTATAATCCCATTAAGCTAAAAGGCATTTCAATGTATATTTAATAGAAAATTCTGGTACCAAGAATTTCTCAGAACAAAGCTATTTTGAATTTTGATGATTTATTTTTACATTGTTTCTTCTCCCCAAATTCTGTGTTCCCGGAATTCACTTATAAATTTACAGAATATTTTATCAGAAACATTATCTTCTTCTGTCACAATATGTAAGTTTACCTTCCCTAACTGATTCATATCCCACTCTGGGTTCTATTCTCTTCTCTACAAAGGAACACTCCTAGGTTTTCAGGAAACACAGAATCATACTCACACTAGCTTGTTGTACAGAAACAAAAGGAGACTACTTTCTAATCTAATGTCTGTTCTTTCTCATATTCTGAATTCCAAATCTACATTATAAATTGATAGAGAAAGCCATTTTTCAAAGTGAATACAGCTACCCTTTCAATGAATTTGAGTTCTTGCTGTCAGCTTTTACTATATTATATACCATATTCTTTTTTAGATGCTCTTTTCAAACAGCCACAGAAGAGTAATTCTAATCATCCCAAGAGTTCAAAGTGACAGATTTGAAGGTAGAAAGCAACAATGTATTCAATTTTATATATCAAATGCTGATGGTGCTGGATCATGGTGTCATTAACTGCCTTAAGATACATGAGTCATCATGCCATGAACAGAGAAGCTACTAAAGCTAATGCAAATGTTTATAAAACAGCAGAAAATGCTCCATAAATGATTTACGGTAGATCTAAAAGAATGAAGCAGTCTTCAAAATGATCATTAATTTCAAAAGCCAGTAGAGAGACCATCCTGTGGATGCGTCACATGTCCATTAAATAGCCTATGGCCTATAGCCAGGCAGGAAATAGAATGTAGGACACCTAGAAAGAATTCTGGGATAGAGCCAGGCAGATCTGCTCAAGAAGATGTGAAGATGACCTCATAGTACTTTGGCACAGGTAAGGAGCCATGTGGCAGAAGGAAGGTTAAAATAAATGGGTTATCTTAAGTTATAATTCTAGTAATAAAAGAGGAAAGTGATATACATGGCCAAGATATTTGTAAATATATTTGAGTGTGAGTCTTATTTCTTCTGGTATTGTGGGACTGGGAAGAAGAGCAGGACCTAAATTATACAAAACAAACAAACAAACAAACAAACAAAACCAATCCAAACAAAACAAAACAAACGAAACCCTCACAATATTAGATTAGCAGCTACTAAGCTTATGTTTGTTTTTACATTTACATAAATTCACCCAAACCAAACCAAACCAAACCAAAACAAAACAACAAAAACCCACATTACTAGATTAGTAGCTACTAAACTTATGTTTGCTTTTACATGTACATAAGTGCATTTTCACCCAAGTTAAACTGAATGATAAAATAATTTCTGAAGGCATGGAAAGCTTGGAAGCCAAGCATGCACCCTGATGATTCAGTAGAATGCACAGTTCCTAATTTAGGGCTTTGGGAGATCTGGATTGCAGGTCCTGAGTGCAAGGTGTAGGCAGAAGATTGACTGAAATCTTGTTTCTTGATGTCAAATACTGGGTGGTGCCACAGTCTGTCCTTTGACATCCAGGTGCCCTCCTCCCTACTGTTGCCATCACAGCAAAGGGGATGAAACACAAGAAACATCAAGATGATCAGTCATCAATGCAAAACCTCACCCTATGCACAGTGCAATGGGCTGCTGTCAGAGTCAGAAGGAGTAGGCTCATCTATGGAGGGTCTTTTTTGCCTTTCTCCTTCATTGTGCTCTACCATCATAAACCTGGACAGATGGAGGTGAAGAACTACGCTATGATCCGGACTTCCCATGCTTTTGCGGACTTTTGTTTCCTCTTTCTGGGCTGACAGCTCTTTCTCTCAATTTTCCGATTTTCTATGCATTATTTTCATATGGACCTAACTACTATGGTCCATTGGAACTTAAAGAAAAAACCTTACATTCATTCTTCTCTTTCCCAGAGTTCACTCTCAGAGGCGGAGGACTGAAGACTTTGAAGCCAAACTCATCAACTGCTCTTTAAAAATGAAGAACCACTGTTCCAGTCCTCAAGATCTGTGGCAGACAGAACTTTCAGGAACACACAGACCTGTCTCTTCAGTTGCATTTGGACACACACACACACACACACACACACACACACACACACACACACGTGCGCGTGCTCCTTTAAATCCTTTAAAACAAACTATTGGCTGTTGACAAATCATCCTTTATAGTTTTATTTAGTGGGAAAACGTGACTTGACTCTTTCTTCTAGGAATATCTTCCAGATAAATAAGTCCTGAAGGGGCTCTCTGGGTCAAGGCTCTTGATGCGTAATAGTTCAAGCACAATGGACTGAATTTTTATGCTCACCAGGAGATGATTGATTCCCCAGAGTATTTCTCTCCACACTTGTACCATGTCCTGCCCAAGTTCCTGCTCCCCATACATATACTTATGGTAAATTCAAACCATGAAAGAAGCACAGAAAGCACCTATTTTTCAGTACTTCAAATTCCACCTGCAAATCTTTGATAACACTGCCATTTACTCGGATAAACATGATTGTTTCACCTTGGCTCTGATTATTTTATGATTTAATATTATGAATTTAAAAGAACCTAAGAATAGTAATGAAAATAAAAAAAAAAAAGCTTTACTAGAACACCTTTCATTACTGTCAGGCAGGAAACAATGGATTGCAAAAAAATATTTCAATGGATGTAAGCTAATAAAATCCTTACTTGAATCTCTGACTTAAATTGGATTATATTAATCATTAATAGACTGTCGTTTCCATGTACAAGTAAATCCTCCTTATTCCTCAAAATAATTACACATACAGGGACATGCACGTGCACACACACACATTTAAAACTAAGCTTATTTTTTAAAATTTTAAGCTTATTTTTAGTGTTATCTTGAATATTTTTTAAAACAATGACTTCTTTAAGAACTGTAGTTAAATAATAAAACATATTGTAGAACATATGGATTTCTTTATAGCATATTCGCTTATTGTATATAATCATCCATATATGTGACAGTTATCTCTATTAAAACAGGAAAATGTGAATATCTAAGACACGTTTTCACTAGTAACATCTGAAAGAGATGTAGCCATTTCCCTTAGGTAAGAATCTGAGCTGATTTTCACTCTGTACTTATCATAAAAGTTGAAAATTATTGGGAGTAAAAATGAAGTATTTTCGTGACAAGAAGCGCTAATTAGACAAACTAATTCAAATGCCAATTAACTCAAAGGCCACTTTATAAGGATGCCGCAGTGACACTTATAAAACAACGTGATAGAATGTTTATAAATAAGTACTTTTTGTTAGTTTCTTTACATTTACGAAAGTAATAGATTATGACATATAAGTTACCTAATCTTATTAAATCTCTTAAGAAAAGTTATTTGGAGCACAAAGTTTCTTAAGTGAACTGACAGTGATTTATTAGCTTTTATAAAACTATATCTATTTATTTATTTATCCCTTTACTTACTCATTCTTTTATTTATTCATTTCTCTTCCTTCCTTCCTTCCTTCCTTCCTTCCTTCCTTCCTTCCTTCCTATCCTTCCTTCCTGTATAGAGCCTTATTGGGTGCCATGCCACTTGGCAGGAACTTGAAACATTGACCAAGGTGAAGTTCCTCTCCCAGCCTAAAGGATGGAACTCCTGTTTTAGCCTTTCCCTTCCACATAGGATGGAGCACTCAGACCAAGGTGAAGCCCATTGTTTTTCAAGGATCTGCAGCTTCCTGAGAAACACTAGGCACCTGTGGAGCAACCAAACCAGTAGTGCTGAGACATTTCCAGCCTCTGGGGGAAGGGTTTTCCTCCAACTATATATTTGTAGTCCTCCATTAAACCTTGAGACCTTGAGCAGCAGGTGTTGTCTTCCTCTAGATATCTTTTCCCCGCCTTCCTATACATCCCCAGCTTCCCTTCCAGGTAACCAGTTCGATGTAACTGCAGGCAGTTACACCTTTCTTTCTTGCATTGTGAAGGTATGTATGCCATAGCCTATATGCAGAAGTGTACCATGTCTGGATTTCAGGTTTACTCTGGTAGTCAAATGTAGCAGCACAAACTGCTAAGCCATCTTGCCAGCTTGTAGTAGAATAACTTTAACTGACATGGCCACACAAGAAAACCAGAAAAATGGCTAATGGCCAAAGACTAGTGTTTAGGAGTCTGAAAAGATATTTCTGGTTCTGTAGAAAAGGGAAATAAAGGCACGATGCTGTGGTTTACAGTTGGAATGTTCGCACAATCAGCACAGCAAACACTCTTGGTTAGAGTGGGATCAGGTTGGCTTCTATCTCAGGGCTACTCTATGAAGATACAAGAAAATAACTTATTTGCAAGTAACTCTGTATTTATACTGAAATTATTACTCCAGACTAGGTAATCATCCTCAGTGCCATGCACATGGGAAAGATCAGACTTAAAAGCAGTCTTATCAAGAGGACATCTTTCTGAAGAATCACCATTGCAGGACRTTATTTTCAGTTTTTTGTTTGTTTGTTTGTTTTATGAAGACACTCACATGTGAGATCTCTTGTCCCAAGAATCCAAGTCATGCACAGTAATGAATAACTAGTTTTCACAAAAATAAAAAAAGAGAAAGAAAAAGAAAGAAAAAAATGTCAGCTTAAGCTACTATCCATGGATAAAATACTTTCCTTCTCCAACACTCCATAGATGGACTCTTACATTATTTCACCTGAAGGAATATTGCCTATACAAATTAAATGAGATAATCTCTCTTGCTTAACTTCAACTAATTACAAGTTTGAATCACATATTCCAAATAGCCATACAGTAAAACCTCGATTAATGCTCAATTGAATTGATGAGGGCTGCCATCTGGCCTGTTTGACACATAAAACTAGCAGTCGTAACCCTAAAAGAACATTTTAAATTACAGACCATAAAATATGGCATGGTTTAATTATACTTATCTTTATTTTTGTTCTTGCCAGATTAATTAACTATAATTATTCCCAATTAAATATAAGGCAGTGGAGAAGAGACATTTAGAGTTGTTAATGAGTAGACAGAATTAAAATCAATGTGTGATATGAATGCCTTTTCTGTACTCTTCTGCCTCAGGATATATGTGACAGAAGTAATATAGAGTAATAAAGGTAATTAATTATATTCCCCAAAACTCATTTGACAACTATATTTGCTTAGAATAGATTTCTTTTTCCTTCAATACTTACTTGCATAATTTGAAAGTCTTCTGATACAGTTTTCATATTCTTATTTACTTTTATTTTTAGAGTATGTAATTTTATTCCATCTCTATGATTTTCTTTTCTTTAGTTGTGGTATTTGTGTGCGTGTGCGTGTGTGTGTGTGTGTGTGTGTGTGTGTGTGTGTGTGTGTGTGCACATGTTTATTCACACTTGCACTCATACTCAACAGCACATAGAGAGACATCTTAAAACAGCTTCCCTGAGTAGATTCTCACCTTTCTCCTGGTTGAGTCAGTGTCTGCCTTGTTCATGCTGTGGTTCCTACTGAAAGTTAGCTGGCTCATGAGTTTCTGGCTAATATCCCTTTTCACTTCCCATTTCACAGGAAGAATGCTGAGGTGCCGGCTTCATCCTGCTCTATCCCATCTTTTTTCTAGAGTTCTTACTTTCAAACAAGTATTTTGTCTTTCTGAACCATATCTTCATGTCACTAGTAAGATATAAGAGTAAATTCACCTACCTCACAAAATGCTTTTTTTTTTCCTTCCCTTTTATTTCTTGATACAATGTCTCATGGCCTGCCTGGAACTAGATATGTAAATCTGGCTGGCCTTGAACTCACAGCGGTCTGTCTGTGTCTGCCTCCTGAGTGCTAAAATTAGAAATGTGCACTGCCACAGTCAGCACAACGTGCATTCTTACTTCTTTATTCTTTTATTTCTAAGTCAAAATACTCCGAATAATTTCCCTCCTTGTAGTCTTAAATTACAATCATACAGTGGATTCTATAGGTGGAGCAAGTGTGACGGGGAGAACGGGCCTGGATTCAGAGTGAGCTTAGAAAAGTCTACAACTCCCAAAATCTTATCTTGAGACGAAAATCTCATCTTGAGACCTGTGGAGTAAGGATCACTTCCTCCCACTTCCAAGTCTGCATGCCATGGGCACGTGGCCCCACTGCCCTTACCACCATCATTCTTGGAGAAGTAAAATACCCCCTTTGCCTAAATTAAAGGATTAAGCAAGTGGAATGCCTTTCCATGGAAATAAAGTGTTCCAGGGACCTCACCCTCCAGGTACCTCACCCCTTGACAATAATGCACACTCTCCTTGAAAACCTCTACTCACTCCCCAAGGTTTACCTAGGGCTTGTTATCCCGAATAAGGAGAGCTGCCGTTTCCCAGAATACTATCTAAAAGAGATGTTTTACTTTCCCCTAATAAAGAAGAGCTAAAACACTGAAAATCACAGAGAATGTCTTCCACCAGGCACTCAGTGCCAAACTGAAATCCTGCCAACCCACCCGTTTCCGCTGTACTTCATCTTTTTCAGCCTAGTGTGCAGTGGTGCCTGGACATCAAAAGGGAGAAACAAAATGTGGAACCACACCAATAGAATATTTTTAATCATAGTGTGATTGCAAAAATTTATTGGAATCTCAAAATTCTGTGGGAGACATTTAGAGGGCTGAAAGTGTCCTAAAGAGGCCATGGGAGGTGAAGATATTCAAAATACATTGTATGGTATTCTCAAGAATTAAAAGTAAAGAATAAAATTAAATCTACATCACTGAGAAAAAATAGTGACTAAGAAATATGTTTTTATTTCAATTAATTTTCATTATGCATAGTAATAATGGAAAATTATATACTAAAAGGTAGAAATGTGTAAGCACATAAATATGAAATTAATACTTTCTAAAAATAATAATTATAATCTGCTGTAGTACATTTATGTGTGGGTAACATGCAGAGCTTTAAACAGAGATTTTAATAAATATATATTGATTATATGACTAATTTGCTGTACTTGACATATTCTTTACCTACATGATTGAAAATGTAATTATGAGCAACCTTTAATACATAAACATTAGAGCAGGTAATCATTTAACACTCTAGAACATTTAGAACTCCTAAAGTTATTCTTCCATTACAGAAGCAATACATTATATCTATTACACATAATTATTTATAGAAAAAACTTATTGATATTTGTGCAAACTCAATCATTTATACTTTTATGAAGCAGCAGACAGACACACATAGCTCAGTCAAAACTGACTATAAATAAATAAGACAGATAAACCTGAMGATTACTGAAGTGTTTCCTTTGGTAATAAAACTGATTAGAAGTTAGCATTTTCTCACTTGCAGTATAATTTAAAGAAATAGCAAATAAATGGTTAATAGGAAAGATACTAAAGCTATTAAAATTCTTTTAGCTCCACAGTGTTTGAGGATTCAAATATTGCTCACTATGGAAAATATTTTTGTATGAGCCTAGGGACAAGAGGTTGGATGCTTATGACTTAAACAAAGAGAAGCTAGACACAGAAGCACATATATGAAATGTGTAGTTCTCGTCCTCTTATGATAGAATGTGAAGCAGAGTTCTTCAGAGATGTCTTGGAATCTTGGTGAACAAATTGGAAAAAAAATATATCTATTTAAAAAAGGAGGAAGAGGGAGCCTGACACTTGCATTTGTTCTACAAACCTATTGTGGCATGAATGTACTCACTGACAAACTCAAACTCAAGTACACACACATGCACACACACACACACACACACACACACACACACACACATACCCACACACATCACATCATACAGTAATCATAATACACAATAAGTAATGTAAGATGCTGAAAAATGTCTTGTCTTACAGATTTTTCTTTTAATATAAGTGGTCCAATGTGAGTTTGGGGATTATAGACTTCAATCCTCATTTTTGTAACACACATACACATAGATATGCACACACTGCATAATGTAACACACACACAAGATTACAAATTTGCACAGAAGAAATGCATATATTTATTATTTTCAAATTCAATACAAATTTAGATACTTTATAGATAAAGTGAGAATGTATACTTTTTAAAAGTTCAGCCTCATAAATACATATTAAGTACTCTAATAAAATTAGATGTAGGGTTTATATTTGCTTCATTGTTGTGGTCCAGGACTTGTCTTAGGGATTATATGATTATACTATGATTAATATAAAATAACAGACATGTAAACACAGTTCTAACAACTGATGTCTTGACACCATTTTTTGTGCTAGTTTGATTTCTGTTGATTGGACAAAGAGAACGAGTCAAAGAAACTTTAGGATCACAGTGTTTTTTTGACTTATAGAGTATAGTTTATCATTAAGGAAGCTGTAAAGAATCCATGATAGGAAATGAAGGCAAGAACTGAAGGAGAGACCATGGTATAATACTGTTTCCACTCTTGTTTTCTTTTGCTAGCTCAGGTAATTTTAATATAACTCAGACTCATATGCCCAGGGATGCCCAGGCACAGTTGGATAGGCTATTAGCAGTGAAGAAACTGCACCCACAGTCATCTCTGGAGGCAAATCTGATGGAAGAAATTTCACATTTGAGAATATTTCTTCCAAGATATATAAAGTTGAAAACAAAGATTAGCTGATAAAAATCCACATATTGCTAATATGATATACAAATAAATAACAATTTAAATATAATCTTTCCTTATCCCAAAGGGCTCATATTAATATCACACTATAATACAAACTACAGTACAACTTAACAGGTTTACAGTGCTTAAATTTTTTCAATACTTTAACTTTTTAAAAAAGCCTATTGCTTTTTTAAAAAAATATATCCAAAGATGGTAACTTCTTATAATATTAAAACTAAATTACATTATTTTGCCTAACAGGATGAATCAAGGTACAGTTACAATCATATCACTGCCAAAGCAAGATCCAGCAATGTAAAAAATACATGTCTAACCTGTTAGACTCACTTCTGATCTTCTTGGTTCTAAAGAGCTTGAGAAGTTTTACATTTCTCACCCTGTCATCCACAATATAAACAGTTGGTGTATGTGTCCATGATTCGCCAAAGATTTATACCCCAGACTCAAATAGTATGCAAATGCAAAAAATGTTTTATTCTGCATAAGTCTAGCATACTGGGACCATCCATTATTTCACCAGCAGAATAGTAAGACAACCAAGTGAGCTCATAGGCTTGATAGATGAGCTTTATCTATCTCTATCTATCTCTATGATTCCAGAACCATTATCTGGGTGTGAAGGCTGGAGTCTGGGTTTTTTCTATTAGTAATTGACGTGCATGGGCTTGTCTGGACTTGCCCAGTTCTTAGACCTAATCTCCTAAACTGCCAGTTTGAAGTCTATCATGGAATCAATCTAGCCTTCTCATTTGTTTAACAGTTCAATATATCTCCTTTACAACTCCCTATCTTGTTTTTAGTCATCCATTGCTCCAACATCTCCAATATATTATGGTCTTTCTTCCAACTGAGATGGAAGCTTCAATAATGGCATTTCTGTCTGTCTTTTGACATTGAGAACTGGTGGTTTGAATATGCTTGGCCCATGGGAAGTGGTACTAATGTGGCCTTGATGGAATAGGTGTGACCTTGTTGGAGGAAGTTTGTCATTGTGTAGGCAGGCTTTGATGGTCTTCTAGTGTGCAAGCCCTGCCAAGTGAAGAAGAGAGTAGCCCCTTAGCTGCCTTCAGAAAAGTCTCCTACTACTTAACTAAGTCTTAGTTCCTTTACCACCACATCTGCCTGCCAGATGCCATGATTTCCACCGTGATGATAAAGGACTGAATCTCCTAAACTATAAGCCAGCCCCAATAAAATGTCTTTTGTAAAAGTGGCCTTGGTCATGGTGTCTCTTCTTAGCCATAACGCCTTAACTAAAGTCCTCAGCTGGTCTATCACCCCTTCATCCTTTAAAACTATGACTGTATTGGAGCTCTTACACATCCTAGTCTCCAGTTGGACATACATACCACAGCCATGTTGGGTCACAGTTACCGTGATTACACTGAGGGAATATTTTTTTTCTTTTATTGGATATATTCTTTATTTACATTTCATTTCCCTTTTCCTGGTTTCCCTGCCCCCCCCAATGTCCCATATGTCTTTTTCCCTCCCCCTGTTCCCCTATTCACCCCTTCCCACTTCCCTGTTCTGGTATTCCCCTACGCTGCTGCATTGGGCCTTTCCAGAACCTGGGTCCACTCTTTCCTTCTTGTCGGACAGCATTTGGTAGGTGGATTGTGTCTTTGGTGTTCCCAGATTCTAGGCTAATATCCACTTATCAGTGAGTGCATGCCTTGGGTATTCTTTTGAGACTGGGTTACTTCACTCAGTATGATGCTCTCCAGCTCCATCCATTTCTCTAAGAATTTCATGAATTCATTGTTTCTAATAGCTGAATATCGCTCCATTGTGTATATATACCACATTAATCAGAGTTGATTTGCTAACCCCAGCTATTCATTGTACCAAAACTGTTTTACTTCTGCAGAATAATTTTAAAATATACTAAAAATATCTTGATAGCTACTGAGAGATTCTCAAATTGAAAATTCATAAGTCAGGCACCATTATCAGCACAGATCTCAGCACTGCCTTTGTATTTTCCATGACAGTTCTTTCAGCTCTGAGTACTTCCTCTCCAAAGTTCCAAGTGCTTCTACATATTAATTTTCATTAAAAAATTAATTTTAAATTACCTTAGACTTACATGATTATTGATAAAATAAAAACCAAGTAAAATGTAAGCAATAATATTCTATTTTTATCAGAACTATTTTAAATATCTTGATTTTAAATCAATTACTACAGTTAGAAATAGAATTGAGTTAAAGCCAAAAGTAATTAGTCACTCATTTTCTAAAATGGCTCTGGAAAATTCTCTTAGATTGACTAATCTGTCAATAAAAAAGACTGGCAGTTAAAAATTGTAAATAAAATCAACTGTCAGAATTTTCACTTTCAATATGGAATTTGAAATTGGTCTAGACACAAAAAATCAAAATAGTAGTATTTAGTAAAATCAAAGTAATATTAAAACAATCATATATATACACACAAATATATGCATATATATTTTTGATGCATTCATATACCAATACACACACAAACACAATATATATACACATATATTATATATGTGTATGTGTATATATTTGATAATATATCAGCAATAATTTAATTGTGTTATTGAGAGTTAGTGGTCAGGTTATGAATTATTTTATATTTCAAGTCCTTTGAGAGGCTCCAGTCAGCAGCTGACTCAGATACAGACACCCACAGGCAAACAGTGTATGAAACTTGAGGAAGCTTGAGTCGGAAAGGATTGGAGCTTCACAGGAAGACCAACAGAGTCAACTAACTTGGATCCTTGGAACTCTCAGAGTCTGAACCACCAACCAAAGAGCATAAATGGACTGAACCTAGGTCTCCCTACGTATAGGCAGCAGGTATGCAGCTTGGCATTCATGTGGGTCCTGAACAACCAGAATGGGGGCTATGCCTGTCCATTGGATTTTTCCTAGCTGGGCTGCCTTGTCTGGCCTCAATGGAAGAGGAAGCACCTAGCTTCACAGAAAATAGAAGTGCCAAGGTAGAGAGAGTGCTAGGGGAGAGGTGGTAGCACTGGCTCAATGTACACAGGGAGAGGGATGGGAGTAGGATTGGCAGCGGTGGGGGTGACTAAGAGGGAAGCAGTGAGAGAGATGTACAAATGAATAAGTAAAAAAAAAAAATAAAAATATGAGTTCATGGATGGAAACCCCATAGGAAAAATAATATCAACCAACCAGAGCTCCCAGGGTCTAAATCACCAACCAAGGAGTACACATGGAGGGACCCATGGCTCCAGCTGTATTATGTAGCAGAGGATGGCCTTGTTGGGCATCAGTGGAAGAAGACACCCTAGGTCCTTTGAAGGTTCAATGCCTCAGAGTAGGGGAATGATAGGGCAGGGAGGTGGGAGTGGGTGGTGGAGGAGCACCCTCAGAGAAGCAGGGGAGGGAGGAAGGATAGGGGGTTTGCAAAGGGGCATCCAGGATAGGGGATAAGATTTTCAATGTAAATAAAATATCCAACAGAAATGTATCTATAATCTGTCATTCCCATTGTCATGTATATATTATTATGATCATAACCATGTTTATGACTTCAATAAATGATAAAATACCTAAAAATAGAATGGAAACACAGAAAGACCTCTACACCAAAAGACTATTTTATTAGTCTGAGGAGTTTTTCAAGACTTTGTGGTTCTATGACCAAAGATGTTAGGGAAAAAGTCAGGGTCAGAGTGGGACGGATTTCATCCATTTTTTTCTTGTTTGTATTCTTAATGATAGCCATTTTGCTAAGTTGAAACAAAATATCAATTCACACATAATTTGTTTTTCCCCAAAGCTAAATATGTTGACAATGTTTAAACATTTATTATCCTTTAGTAGTTGATTTCTTATCATATTTTTGATGGTTTGATTTGTGTTTACCTTGGTCCTTAGTTTTGCAGGTATTAATATCCAATATAATGTGTATTTAGCATTTTTCACCATTCAGAAATCTGCCTTTGCATGCAGTCTTATTTTTTTTAGTCTCAAGAAATGTTCATAGTATTAATTTAATTTTCAAAACTTCTTCCATATATCTAAACCTTGAAGTATTTTATTTCGCTTTTTGTCTAGAAGTTTCCGAGTTAAATATTTTGCATTAGTTTTTTTCATTAATTTTTAATTGATGTTTCTTTTGTGTGTGTGTATGTGTGTAGGTGTGTATATGTGAGTGTGTGGAGCAAAGTGAAAGATAAAGTTACATTTTTCTTTATAAGGAAACCCAAGTTTGCCACCACCATTTCTGAAAAAGCTTTCTGTTTCTTAATCCATTCTTTTTATAACATTGTCAAAAATACAAATAGTTATAGCTGCATAGGTTTATTTCTTATTTTATTATACTGACCTATTTGATAGTTTTGTGTGTGCTAATTTTTTTAATTGTTACATGGCTGTCTTGTTTTAATGCAACCTATATATTGAGATAATCTGATCTAAGTTCTTTTTCAATTTTTTTATTTCTCTATGTGCTTCAAGTGTTTAATATATAAATTTAATTCTCTCTGAAAATACCTTTGGAATTTTAATATGAACAATATTCAATCTTAAACTTTTATTGCTGAAAATATAGCTATTTTCTCAATACTGATTTGAACATAGACGTTTCTGTTCCTACTGTCTTCCTAAATTTATTTCTACAATTTAATATTCCTTTGTAAAAACTTTCACATCTTGTTGCATTGTATGACTAATAATTTGTCTTAAAATCTGTTATGAACAGATGTTTCTAGTTTCTTTATCAGAGATAACAACATTGGCATATAGAATGGTCTCTATTCTTGTTTTTTACAGCTGGTTTTGTGCCCTATTACTGTGCTAATTTACTTATGATTTCTGAAGTTTTCCTGTTGGGTCAACAAGGTCTTTCCAGTATTATACCGTGTCATATATAAAATGGGTTGAATTGCCTCATTCTTTTCCTATTTGTCTCACTTTAATGTCTATATCTTGACTTATTATTCTAGCATAGGTGTCAAATATTCTATCGCATTATGGTTCTGAGTGTTTTGGCATCTTTGTTTTGCCACAAACTGTAGAGGAAACAGTGATTTCTCCATTTAGTACAATGGTGCCAGTAGGTTTGTTGTTTGTAGTATTTATGCTAATGAGCTTGATTTTTATTCCTATTCAGTGATTTTTGTTGTTATTGTTTCATGAAAGGTCATTAAACTTTGTCAAAAGTCTCTTCTGTGTAGATATTGTAATTTTTGTTCTCAATTCTATTCATGTTGTCTATTATACTTTCTACTTTGCATATTATTGATCTATCCTTGTATTTTTGAAATGAAACCAACTTCATAGAATTAACATGTTCCTAAATTTGTTTCACGAGATTTTAATTGAAAGTTTGACTACATTATTTTGTTGTTGTTTTGCCCGTACTTGGTTTGTCTTTCAGGATAGCTCACTTTATAGAATTAATTTCCTACTTTACCTTCTCTCTCAATGTTACATAACAATTTTAAGAACTTCAATATTGAATTCAATGGCTTGATACCTGCCCTCAAGCTACAGCCTGCTTGGCTCCCAGGATGTCCACAGTAACCAAAGACACAGGTGAGAATCTTACCCAAGTTTCTGTGTGAGCTGGGATACCCAGAGTCCAGCTGTCACAGGACACCACCCACGACACCAGGCTCCACTTTCATTCAGATCTGTTTCCTCATGTAGGCCTGATCAGAGGCCTGATACCCACCTAGATGCTACAGCCTGATTGCTACCACCCAGGAGGTCCACGGTAACCAAAGACACAGAGCCCAGCTGACACAGGACCCACCCTTTCTGCTGAGCTTCACTTTTCTTCTGATCCATTTCTCCACTTGGGGCAGATCATAGCCCAATATCCTTCCATACTCTACAGCCTGTCTGCCTCCCAGGAGGTCCTCAGTATCCAGGGAAAGAGCCGGTCTGCCTCCCTTGAGATCCACAGTAATCACAGGCACAGAAGGTCTGCAGTAACCAGTGACACAGCCTGCTTGCTTCCCAGGAGGTACTTAGTAATCAGGGACTCAGGATGCCTACTATAACTAGAAACACAAGAGGCCTAACTTAATCTGAGACAGACTGTCTTAGCTCTACCTGCCTCCAAGGAGGCTAGCTGCTTTCAGAAGCAGATAGGCCACTTAACAACAGAGATAACTAGATGCCAGAGGCTAGCAAAAGATCATAAGCAACAGAACCCAGTGCAATTTGGTACCACCAAAAAATAGTTTCCCACCACAGCAAGCCATGGATACCCTAATAGGCTAGTAAATCAAGATAATGACCTAAAATTCAATCTCATGGAGATGATAGAGGCCTTAAAGGAGGATATAAAGAAACTTACTTAAACAAATACAGGAAAACACAGGCAAACAGATAGAAACCCTTAGAGAAGACACAAATCCCTTAAAAAATACAGGAAAATATAATTTAGCAGGTGTAAAAATTGAACAAAATGGTCCAAGAACTAGATATAGAAATAGAAACAATTAAAAAGTATAAAGGGAGGCAACCATGGAGATGGACAATTTAGGAACAAGATCAGGAGCTACAGATGCAAGCGTCACCAACAGAATACAAGAGATAGAAGAGAGAATCTCAAGTTTAGAAGATACCATAGAAAATATTCATACATCAGTCAAAGAAAGTACAAAGTGTAAAAAATTTAAACAAACAAACAAACAAAAACARGAACAAACCATCATCTGTCTTTAATAACTCTCAAAATCGATGGATCAATTCCTCAATAAAAAGACACAGGTTAACATATTGGATACATAAACAGGTTCCAGCATTTTGTTGCATTCAAGAAACACACTCAGAGACGACTGACACTGTCTCAGGGTAAAAGGCTGGAAAAAAGTTTTCCAAACAAATGGTCCCAAGGAACAAGCTGGACATGGCATTCTAATATCCAATAAAATAGATTTTCAACCAAAAGATATCAAACAAGATAAGGAGACCTCATATTCATCAAAGGAAAAAAATCTAGCAAGAGGAAGTCTCAATTCTTAATATCTAGATCCCAATGCAAGAGTTCCCACATTCATAAATGAAGCTTTAATACACACACTGAAGCTCATACAGTAATAGTGGGAGACTTCAACACCACATTCTCACCAATGGACAGATAATTGAAATAGAAACTAATCAGAGACCTAGTTAAACTAACAGAAGTTATGAATCAAATGGATTTACAGAAGTTTAACCCAAAGAAAGAAAATGCCTTCTCAGAACCTCATGGAACCTTCTCTAAAACTGACCATATAATCGGATATAAAACAAGTCTCCACAGATACAGATTCCACTGTAAGTTTTTGGCTTCTTTGTTGGGAGATTTTTAGTAACTGACTCTATTTCTGTAGGAGTTATGAGACTGTTTAGATAGTTTACACATTCTTGATTTAACTTTGGTTATGGTACCTGTCTACAAAACCATCCACTTCATCTAGATTTTCCAGTTTTGTAGAGTATAGGCTTTTATAGTAGGTGCTGATGATTTCATGAAGTTCCTAAGTTCCTGTTGCTGGTGAGGACATGGAGAAAAGAGGAACACTCCTCCATTGCTGATGGTATGTATTCACTGATAAGTGTATAACTGCTAGGGATTATAGAATACCTAGGATACAACCCACAGACCAAAAGACCTGTAACAAGCAGAAAGGCCCAAGTGAAGATGCTTCAATCCCATTTAAAAAGGGAAAGGAAACAGTCACTGAAGGCAGAGGGAGAAAGGGACCTGAGTAGGGGAATGAAGAGGGAAGGGGAAAAGAGGAACAGGATCAGATATGGGGTTGAGGAAGAGGAGAGAAGCCACAGAGGACAAAGAGAATAAATGGAAATAAGAAAACTAGGGGGTGGGAGGGGTGTATTATCTAGAAAGTACCAGAGACCTGGGAGGTGAGATACTCTAGGAACTCATTGAGGGTAACCTTAGACAAATGCTCAAAGCTACAGTAGATGGGCAGGGCCTCAAAAGGAGGGACAGTCACCAACCCTCAGTCAGAATTTCTGATCCAGAATTATTCCTGCTTTAAAGAACTACAGGGAGAAAAATCTAGAAGAGACTGAAGAAGAGACAATCCATTGACCATCCCAACTTTGGATCCATCTCATGAAGGGCCACTGAAGCCTGACGCTATTACTGATGTTATGATTTGCTTACAGATGGAAGCCTAGCATGGCTGTCTTCTAATATAGGCCCCACCAGCAGCTGAGACAGATGCAGATACTTACACCAAACCTTTGGAGTGAAGTCACGAACTCCTATTGGTGAATTAAGGGAAAGATTGAAGAAACTGAAGGGGAGAGGGACCCTGTGGGAAGGTGAGCAGTCTGAACTAAGCCAGAGACCAGGAAGCTCACAGAGACAAAGCCACCAACCAGGAGCAAACCCTGGCAGGTGTGAGGTTACTGGTACATGCATAGCAGAGGACCTCCTGGTCTGCCCTCATTAAGAGAAGTTGAGCTTAATCCTGGAGAAATGTGAGTCCCCAGGGAAGGGGAGGCTCCAGGGAAGGGGAGCACCCTCTAAGAGGCAACAGGTAGGGGAAATGGGAGGGACTGTGCTAAGTGGGACTGATGAGGGGCAATGACTGGTATGTAAATAAATAAATTTAAAAATATTTAGAAATTTACCAACTATTAAAGGTTAAAACAATTTGCTGAACAACAACAACAACAACAACAACAACAAAAAACCAAACAAACAAACTCCAGTATTAGTAATTCTTTAATGTTTAAGATGAATCCTTAGATCTGGTTCTTCCTTATAGCAAACCTCCTCTTACTAATGTTTCAGTACTGTGATTATTATGCATGTAAATTAGTAACATCATCTTGACTTAACTTAGGTAGGACATAAATGTCTTTACGTTCATGAATTCGATCCATGTTTTCTAATTTATAACAACACATTTTTAATTCTTCCAACACTGATTCTCTGCCTTTCATTGGATGTGTAATTTTACTAATTCAGCATTTTCTCTTCCTCCTGACAGATTTGCTATAAGGTTGTTAATCTTGTTTATGTTTCCATAGCACTGAATTTGTGATTACTTTTAGGTATTCCATGTTCAGTCTCCATTTAGTTATTTTTCCATAGCTAGCATTTCTTGGAGCCTATTCACTTAGTGTTTGGAATTTTCCTTTTATTCTATGAAGTACAGTTACAAAACAATTCCTTTGAAAGCATTCAGACTTTTTTTTTTAAAGCAAGCACTGAATGCTGAAAACTTTCCTCTTGTGTAGTGGCACTAGGATATTCTGCATGTTAGGTTAGATGTGCTTTCATTTGGTTCTACATTTAAAATTTTTTTCTTTGTTTCTGCAGTGACACAGTGGTCTTTAATTGTACACGGTTCTGCCTCCATGGATTGTACACATTCTAATTTTCCTTGCTATTTATTTCAATTTGAATGGCACTTTAAGTTGATGAAATGCAAGAAATCATTTTGATCCTGTTTTATTTATTAAGACATATGTTGGACTAGATTGTGCTCTATTAAATATATTTTTTTATTTTATATGCATCTCTTTATGACTGTGTATTGCATATGTGAGTGACAGGATACACACACACACACACACACACACACACATACATACATATATATATATACACATACATACATATGCAGAAAGTAGAGTACAATCTCAGATTAAATACTTTAGCTGCCTAACCCTGTTGTATTTTGATATTTTGACAGTTTCTCTCACTGATATGTGTTAGTTAACCAAGGCTCAACTTGCTGGTCATCAAGGCTAAGGATTAGCTTGTCTCCAATTCCCCAGCATTTGGATTAACAGTGTCAACCATAATGCTCAGCATCTTTCTATTTCTCAGGCCCCAACTCAAGCCTCCTTGCTTATGAGTCAAGCTCTTTACCAACTGTGCAATATCCCACAGCCCAATGTGCTCTGGTTTTGATAAGGTTTCTTGACTTGTTGGTAGGTTCATTCATCTTATATCTGCTTAATTGAACATTCTATTTGATCTGGTTTAATTTAATTTATCTCAAAGGTCTATTGTTGTATCATGATCTACTAAGTTTTTATTCTCCTGGGGACTTATTTTCTGAAATTAGGAGCTCCAGTGTTTGGAACTTCGGAACACATATACTTACAATGTTTATGCTTCATGGAGGAATTTTCCCTTTATTTGGATTAAGTCTTCTCAATAATTTTGGTTTTGGTAAATTACTATAAATAAGAATAGATGAAATGTAAATTAATATATCAAATAAAAAATAAGAATAGAAATTCAATTTATTTTAACTTGAATTCACTTTACGAAGTGTTTTTAATCCTTTTATTTACAGCGTGTGTCTTGGATAGCTCAAAGTATATATATATATATATATATATATATATGTATATGTATATGTATATATGTATATATATATGTATATATATGTACACACACACACACACACACACACACACACACATATATATATATATATCCATCCGAGACAAAACAGTCAGTCAACCTTTATGTCTTAATTGGAGTTTTTTTTTTTAAATAAGTCTCTCTCTCTCTCTCTCTCTCTCTCTCTCTCTCTCTCTCTCTCTCTCTCTCTCATTTCTACTTTTGGTAATAGTTTAAGGTGGCTAGCTCTTATGCAGCTTCCTGGAATGTTTTAACCTAACTCATGTGATTTAAACATTGAAGATCATAACTCTTGTAAAGATGCATTCAATTATTGTCGCAACTTTCAAGGAATACAGCTATCTCCACTTACATTATGGCATGAGTTTTCTAGTTCCGTGTAGAGCATTCTTGAAGGTCTTTTGGTGAACTTCATTTTATTTTTCTGTTTTCTTCCTTCCATGTGAAACATAGGGATGGGCATGATAATTTCATATGATGATTTCATTTGAAATTGTCTGTAATACATCTTTTATCATCACTGTATATCCTAATAAGAAATACAGGACAGTGTAAAAACCCTTAAGGTTAACCGCTCTAGTGTATTGACATTGATTTATAATGGATTTAACTAATCTAAGGCACATGAGAAAGAGCACATAAATATTTTAGAATTATTCTGAGTCTTAAGTGGAAAACAAATTTCTGCTTAATGGTGTTGCACCTTCAGAATATTTACATACTTCTTTGATTTCTGGTTCAACTAATATGAATATTTTACTTGATAGATTAATACATATTTAAAATACTTATATTTTAAAAACTTGTTTAGTTTCATTGTGATTCTTGTTGATTGTGACAGGATCTCATGTGAATCAGGCTGATGAACTTCTGATTCTTCCTGACAAGTACCGGGATATAAGGATACCTCATTATACCCAGCTCTATAAATTTTACTTATGTAATACTGTTTTCTTTTTCATTCTAATATGCAATGTAGCAAGAAAACAATGCATTTTTACTTGTAACCTGTATCTTGTGAACTGGTAGAACTCACTTATGAGTTTTAATGACTGCTTTAAAAGATCTTGGAAATATTTTCCTATTGCCATTTTAGCTGCTTTCACATAAAGAACCTTTAATTATGTATTTGAAATCATCATTTAATTCATCTTTTCTATTCTCTGTATATGCTAATAAATAATACAAATAGTGTCAAATAGTAGCATAAAATTTATACTTATATTTTCACTGTGAAGCTCCATCTGACCTCAAGATTGGCATCCTCCTGTCTCATTTCTCCAAGTCCTGAAATTAACAGCATATGACGCGATGCCAAGACTTCTTGCACGTTATTTATTTTAAGGGACAAGCATTCCCTTGTTGTTATTTATGTCATTAGTCTGCTTTATAGAAATATTGTTTTCAGTTCTTTTTCACTTGTGAATTTAAATAGGTTTTATTTCAAATAATGAGCCAGCATCTTGTATGGATAAATAGCTCAGTGACTTACTGCACATTCTGCTCTTAGTGACGATGAACACTACAATTGCCACCGAACAATATTGACATTGTTAATAAAAGCTGTTCATTAATTTGACATGTTACTTTAATTTTATAGATATTTTGACTGTTTTAACTAGTTAAGAAGCAAATGGTTAATAGATAGTTTCTGAGTATATCTTTTTTATAAAATCCCTTTAAAGTTATATTCAGGTGAAGTCCCTATAATCTAACTTTTCTACAGGACATGACACCGGGGACTAATAGCATTATTTTATTAAGATTTCCTAAGCTGTGGCCTCCATGGGGAACTGAAAAATGCTGGATCTGGGATTTCAGGCTATATATTTGTCACTTTCTAGAATGGCCTTTTTGTCTTATTTTGTAAAATATTTCAGTATTCGGAAGTTAAGGAATGACTTTCTCTGTATAATGTACACGGGAGGGAATTCTATTTTAACAGATGGTGGAAATACACATTGATGATGTTTAACAGACCATTCTTTGGTGGACACTTTGGTGACTAAACCTCTTTGACTATATGAAGGAGTATCTCAACAATGCTAAGGAAGACAAGATATGGAGTGCTTCTTAGCTGCTGGTTATGCGAACCTGAAAATCATTAAATTATGCAAACAGAATTCATGCGGCTACACATTAATGAGTTTGGCTAGTGAACTATGAAAACCTCCATGTGTATCAACAAATCATTGAACCGTGAAACAGTGAGAGATATGCATGTTTGCCCAAGGACTACATCTTTCTTTGTAGAATTTAAGAGGTGACTAAAATTGGAGATGAACATCAAGCCAAAAGTCTGGGCG
Source organism: Apodemus speciosus (assembly GCA_002335545.1). Lineage (NCBI taxonomy): Eukaryota > Metazoa > Chordata > Mammalia > Rodentia > Muridae > Apodemus > Apodemus speciosus. The sequence goes on along the minus strand of BDUI01000049.1, from coordinate 86,026 downwards.
ATTGAAGAATTCCACACGTTGAACATACATTGGAAGGCCCCTAGAATGTCATACTTTGGAACAAAATATCAAGGTACCAGAAACCTAAATCTATACACAAATATGTTTTGGAGGTATAAGTTATCCTAGATATGTATCTATGATTATATATATATATATATATATGACTAAATTTTGAAATGAAAAATAATTGGAGATTTGCCATTTACCACAGAAGATATTATTAATACTTAAGACCATGCTTTGGTTGTTCACATATACTCTTCAACTCAGCTAAGTGAATGTTTTGAAATAAAAGAACAGCATGTAGAAGAATATATATGTGGACTGACATCTTAATATACCTTTGGCACCAAGACCTTCATTGTTTACTGTTTACTAACAGATACTTGTTTGGGCTGCTTGACAATATCCTGGTAGCTCTGGATGAAATTGGATGTCCTCTTTCACATTTGCATTTCTCAAACCTAATAGCAGAGTGTATTAGAAAAGCAATAGCCCTACACCCTGAGAATTGCATAGTCGTTCTGTCTCCTGGAAACAGAACTTCTTACAAGATTCTTCTAGTGAGTTAATTTCCTTTAAAAGGACGTGCTACCTTTAAAGTTTCTGAAGTGTTCTACTGTTGTAATGTGCTTGTTGATATGAAAGTAATTCAAGCTGCTTTCTATAGGGTTGCAGCTGGGGGTAAAGTGAGACACTCACGGCATCTTAGGTTTACATTTTCCCTTATTTTCTTTCTGCCAGCAGTAATTCTGCCTTAAGCTGCTTGTTGCATTTTACTGTATTCTATCTTACCTGACACAGATAAGTTATGTATTCATAACATTTCACTGAAAACATGTTAATATACACATATATGAACAAAATATACATATGTGTATATATATTAAGATATGTTAGGAAATGTATATTCAGATATATATGTCTATAAATACAGTGGGAAGAAGTTATGTGTGAGAGGGATCATGAATGTGTATGTGTAAGCATGTGTCATATATAAAGAAAGGGGTTAAAAAGAGTGACAGCATCTCAAACTTCTTTGGTCATTTCTCCTTTTTTCACATTACCAAATGTGATTCTATTGAACACATGTTTTAAAGCAGGACTTGTACATTTTCCCAGGAGTTCTCAATTATAGCATCATTCTAGAGCAAAAGATCCAACTCCTTTCCCTAGTAAACCTTCACAAAAACATGTGCTCACATTTTAACATCAAACTGATTGTAGATACTGTGGCACAGTTTGCTCTTATATTATATTTCAACCAAATTCAATTACACAGCACGCTCTGGGCTGGCATGAAATGAAAGGCAGGACAAAGATGAATGAGCACAAATGCAGCAATTGATTGATCCCAACATGCCAGGGGCTTGATTAAAGTGTCTAGGAGCAAAATGAAGAATAGCATTCATCTGTAACTACTGGTCAATTTTTAAATTAACTGCAAATTTCATCAAATGCCATGCAATGAATTGAATGTTTCTGATATTGTGAGAATGTGAAATAAACCACCAATAATATAAATATAAATATATATATATGGAAAAATTCACATTTTGTATAGGTATTTATAATTAAAATTTATGATATATACTCAATACAAATATAATATTTGTAGGGACTATTTGTTATAAAATGATGAAACATATTCACAGTAAAATGAATAAACATATTTTAAAATTGAAAAGGAAACTTTATAAATTTACCTTTTATTAATGTTACTGCAAGCAGTTATCATTGTAAGAAGTTTATAGAGTCTAGTTGTGTAAGGTCCAGTTCCAGAAATACACACTTGGAATAATAGGGGAGCATGGTGAGGAAAGATTTTGAATTTGACCCCAAACAGTCAATACTATAAACTGTCTCAAAATAAAAAGAAATCCAATGTCAAGTCATTATGTGTACTTGAAGTCACATCTCAGCAGACATCAAGTTACCTGGTCTATACCATTAGCCTATGAATTTGTCCCCCTGTCACTGAAGCTACTGCACCTCCCAGGGTCTGATATTCACAATTCATCAGGAATAAATTGAAAGAAACTTAATTACCTTCAGTCAAACTTTTAAACCTTAAAGATATAAACACTCCCAGGTTCCTCTTCTAGGCTCAGGATTATTCTTTATGACTAAAGTCTGTAACAAAGGATTTGGCACGTATATAAGGACTAGTTAAAATTGGATCACGTGCATTACCTTATTTGTAAGGGGGTTATGTGTTGTATTCAGTTTTTGTTTTCTTTTTTGGTTTCTTTTCTTTTTTTGAGGCATATTTATTTCTTTCTTTCAGAAAAAAAAACATTAAAACACCAACATGTTTTCCTGCAAAAAGGAAAAGCATAGTTTTGAAAACCTAATTTTTCTGAGTGTGTATCATTTAAAATATATTTTATCTCTATGAATATAATGTATTTAACAATTCTAATAGGAATCATACTATCCTCTTATATAATAATAGTGCAAGAGTAAGATCGCATCATGAAATCCTTTCTTCACATATGTATATCTAAATAATGTATATCTAAGTAAAAGCCTCACAATTAGACCCCATAAATATATATTTTTGTAAATTCAACCACTAAAAGCAACTACTTGAAATTACAATTTGAACAAGTACTTTGAAAATACTGTCCTATATCCAAGAATTAAGGAACATTATGAAAGGTGGATGAAGACTGTAGAGCCAGAAGACCAAGGTGTCCTCATAGTACTTCCACATGACAGAAAGCTAACCCCATGAAATCTCAACAGCATTATTGCCTACACAAAAGGTGTATGATGATAATACCAGATGGCCTGTCAATGTGGATGCGCTCCATGCTATTGATGACTTCTGAAAGTGTGAGAATCAGTCTTCGTTAGGGTTAGCCTCTTGATTAGTTATCTAGTCCCACGTGGTGAGCCCTAATCACTTACATAGATGAGCTGTTTTCTTCTCTACTTCTCTTTCTTTCTGTTTTTCTCTTCTGTTTCTCTTTGTCTTTCTGCCTTTGACTCTGTCTTTATCTCTCTGTGTGTCCCTCTCTGTTTCTGTCTCTGTCTATCTCTTTCTTTCTCTCAACATATTTCCCTCCTTCCATGCCCCTCCTCTCTCTCACACATACGTATTTATTTTGCTTTCTTTCTGTCTGTATATCTGTGTGTATATACCTGCAATAAATATTAACAGGTTATAAATCTGAGAAGGAATGAGAGGACAAAAGAAAAGTTGGAAGAGAAAGGAAGGGAGGGATTACATAAATCAATACTCACTTATGAAATTCTGAAATACACACATACACACACACACATACACAATCACACACACCATTTTTTGCCCCAGGAAACTTTTCCTCTTCAAACAGTTGTGGGGCCTTGGTATAGAACACTCTGGGTTGGGGGAGAACATACTGTTGTAGCCTCTAGTTATCAGGGATAATAATATAATTTAATTTTCTTTTATAATGGATCTCCCAACATTTTGATCAAGCAAAAATAGAATCAGATAAACTGTTTTAAGTATTATTCATTGTATTCATGAAATGCTTTAAATAGATTATAAAATAAGTGAGATTCTGTTAATGACAGATTTTTAAATGATATTTTTGAAAAGCATAGGAAAAGGAGACGTATTCTGATTGGATTTAGTCAAGCTCCAGGAAGATGATTTTAAGACTAAAATGAATACTTCACACTGCCATTACACCAGGAGAAGAATGTGAGCAGAAGTGGAGCCTGTATATTGCAAAAAGAAGGCAGCAACTTGGAAAGCAAATTAGATACAGTTACATTGGAGTTCAGTGATGGAGGCATGTCAATCACATTGGAGATGTATCCATCTTCTCAGTTCATCACTGATACTTTTTCTTCCTTAACCTCACCATGAAGTTAGGAGGTCTATGAAAGGAAAATATATTTTCAAATAAAAAATATAAAAACAAAAAGAAGAGAAAAGATCATAAGTTTAACTGGGTATGGATCTGGGGAAGATATGAGGAAGAGGAAATATCAAAAATATATTTTATGAAAAATTTTGGCATAAACAACATGATAAAAGTAAAAATTGAAAATGCTGAAGATGTTATTTTGAATTTATAGTCATATCACAGCTTATGAAAATATCCTACTAATTTTTATAATTTTAGAAACATGAATTGTTGGACTGTTAAAAATCAGTTTTCATTCTTCAAATTAATTAGATAAGGTATAAAATTAAAATCTAATCATAGATTTTAACCTTGAGTAGACAAAAGGAAAATTATGTTATAATGCCAATAAAGTATTTATGAGATTTTCTTTAAAAAACATATTTGTGGTGTACTTTGTGAATCATTCCTTATGAGATATTTTTAGATTCAAGATATGAGTTTGTTGGAATTATAATTTCAACTAATTGCAATTTAGTTTTAATTAAATAGACTATTTACAAAGATATGCTATCTCTTTTTCATTCATACTTTTCCATATTCTTGAGAATTTCTTAAATAAGTAAAAAAAAAAAATATGACCGTATATTTCTCCCTTTCAGGACTCCCAAACAACCTCTTTGAACTTTACTTTCGATGATGATTGAAGATAATGATGATGATGATGATGATGATGATGATGATGATGATGATGATGATGATGACACACTAAGTCCACATAATGGTTCTACATGTGTATAGGTGTGAGGCCATCTACTAGAGCAAAGAAACTTACTAATTCTCACACTCTCAAAATATGATTATCTATAACTTAATTGTTCTTTTTTTCCTGACCCAGAAGAGTGAGATGCTATGGAGTACTGCCTCTATTTATGCTAGAACTAGGGCTGTTATATCTTGTACAGATAACCAGATATGTCATGAGTATAGGATTGCAGTAGTCATGTCATTTACAGAAAAAAAATTGTCCTCTCTGTGCCCTGTTACATTGTTACTGCTTCCTCTTCTATAAGTCCCTAAAACATAGTCAGCAAGAAAAAGCTTGGGCCACAAAGAGGTAACTATGATTCAATGCAGTAAGTGTATTTTCAAGAAATTAAATTCTTTTGAAACTGGGATAAGTCTCCTAAGGGACATATTGGAAAAAACACAAAATATTATGACCTCTGTAGTAATTTCAGAAATTTGTAGAATATCACTGAAGAAAACACGCCAAAATCACATGTTATAGAACAATAATAAAGAGTGAAGACTCGCATGAAGGATGGCATGTGTCATTTTGTATATACTCTTCATGATTTCTCCTATGTTATATTTGTTCCTGAATCACACAGATATGAATTGTCTAGTAGGTAATTAGGTGATTGTAATCAGATTTTATTTTTTAAAAGCTTGTGTTGCTTGTTATTTTGGGCATTTACTTAAATATTAATCTCTACCACATTAAGGAAAATTAGGAAAACTACTCTATCTTCTCCTTTTATCATTACAAGCAATTTCTTTTGTAGTAACCATTTTCTAGAATTCATTAAACACAGAGTTCCTTCTAGTTACTGTAGCACTGGGTTCAGAGATTTGAACAGAGGGATAAAATCTATTTGGAATATTGGTTTCCTCTTTGTAGCAAGAGCTAATCCAGGAGCTGCAGACAGAATTGAGGAAAGCTTAGACAAAGTCTTTAGTGTGATTTAAGATGTGCTAGTCTGAAATACCTGGGGTGCATGTGAAATTTCTAGTCTAGAAGTTTCATGACAAGCACAGTACCCTCTTCTTTTTTACATCTTCTAAAGCCTAAATATTAGCACAAAGCACGTATCAAAGCCAGACAAGTGCTTAAGAGAAGCAAGCTATAATTGATTACATGAGAAAATAAAAAGCAGGTTGGGACACAGAAGAGCTGAATATATAAGATCTGTGCTTTATGTTAGAGCATAATCAGAATTGCACTAGGAACTTCAACAAATGCAAATTATATTACACTGCCTAATGAAATAATGAATACACTTAATAGATTATAGAAAAAATAACATTTTTTATAAATTGGGAGCATCATCCTGAAGATGTGAAATTTGTAAACACCAAAACAAAAGGACATAATCATTAAAAAAAAACATTTACAAAAATAAAAAAACACTGAAAATAAAGAAATCTCATTAAAATGAGACTAAGTAAATATATGTGTGTATGTGTGTGCATGTGTGTGTGTGTGTGTGTGTGTGTGTGTGTACAATTATAATGACCACCTTGTGCTTCCATTCAAGAGTATCAGAGACTGAGCAGCTTAAACATTTTTGTTTTTCAATTTACTTCAAGGGGAGAAGTAAAGTTAAAGCACTGACCATCTGCTTTATCTGGAAAGGATTCTCTTTCTGGCTGAGGAACAACTTTCTTGCTTATGCTGTTACTCTTTCTCTTACCAGATAAAATTCAAGGACTTCTATTCAAGTAATAGTTTTATACTGAATATCAGTGTTGTGCCCTCACAAACTCCTTTAACTGTAATGATTCTTTCACTGTACTCTTCTCAAAATTCTTTCACTGTTTCTCTAGTGCTTTAGCATATGAAAGAGACAGCATAATTCATTTGTCAACAAAGAACTTACAATCTTTGATAAAATTTTGAAGAGTTTGGAGAGTTTGAATAGATTAAAAAACATATAGAGATTGTACACACACATACACACACACACACACACACACACATATATATATACATATATATGTGTTTCATTTCTGATAAACAGTATCAAATTCGACATATTGGATTACAACTGGAAAAATCTGAAAATTTGTAAAACCATTATTTT
>BDUI01000049.1:45548-72998 GCA_002335545.1 Apodemus speciosus | reverse complement strand
TTGACCAGCAAGAAGTGTCCTTCTGTGTCTCTTTTAATGACTTWAGGTTGAAAGTCGATTTTATCTGATGTTAGAATGGCTATTCCAGCTCGCTCTCTGTGACAATTTGCTTGTAAAATTGTCTTCCAGCCTTTTACTCTTAGGTAGTGTTTGTCTTTGACCCTGAAGTGTGTGATAAATGGATATTAACCCAGAAGCTCTGAATACCCAAGACACAATCACATATCAAATGATTCCCAAGAAGAAGGAAGGAGAGGGCCCTGGACCTGGAAAGGTTTGATGCAGCAATGTAGGGGATTACCAGAACAGAGAAGTGGGAGGGGTTGATTGGGGAACAGGGCAGAGGGGCTTCATATGGCCCACATGAAGCCTAACAATATCAGCCAATCAGTACCTCCAGAGCTCCCAGGGACTTAATCACCAACCATAGAGTACACTGGAGGGACCCGTGACTCCAGCCACATGGTTAGCAGAGGATGACCTGGTCAGACATCAGTGAGAGGAGAGACCCTTGGACCCAGGAAGGCCTCAGGTTAGGGGAATGCCAGATCAGGGTAGCAGGAGTAGCTGGGTAAATGAACGGGGGGAGGGGAGATGGGATAGGTGTTTTCAGAGGGGAACGAGGAATAGGGATAACATTTGAAATGTAAATAAAGAAAATATCTAATAAAAATATTTAAACAATAAAAAGATCAAATGCAAAGCAAAAATTATAGCAGCTTTAGCACTAGTATATTTATTTGAATATAATTATTTTGAAATACATACATATAAATGTATCTGTGTATATATATATATATATGTATGTATGTATACATATATACATGTATATGAAAGCAAATGTCAATTTACAATATGGCAGAATGACATCATTACAAAAAGTATACCACCTTTAATTATATGTGAAAGTTATGAGAATGAAAATTAAATGCAATTTTAAAGAGAAAAATTTGCTGACTATGATGAGATAGTTCTCTAATTTCTCCTCCCAGATCCCTGTATATCTGATGTTGGATTCTGAAGAATAAATAATATATCCAAAACAATGATATTAAAACAAACTATTTCCATCCTTTACAAAACAAGTTAACAAAAATAAAGGAAGTTCTCTCATCCTAGAACAATAAACATTTTCTGTCTTTCTAACATTATGATGGATTTAGGGGAAAAATGGAAATGCTCACCTAATTCTATACTTAAGATTTTTATCTGTTTACAAGTACAAGACCTTTATTACTTATATGAAAAGAAATAAACACCATAAATTGAAAAAGAAAAAGTACTTAGACCCAGGTCCTGTTGAAATATGCTTATAATCCCAGTACTCAGAGCCACATGCAACAGGATCTTTGAGTTCCAGTCCAGTCTTGTCAACAAAGTGAGTGCCAAGATAGCCAGATATGTGCAGAGAAACCTTGTCTTGAAAAAACAACTAACCAAACAAACAAACAAACAAAACAAAGGCCAATAATGAAAAGAAATACAAAAGCAAACAAACAAAAATACTTAATAAACTAAACTATATGGAGTAGAAATTTATTTTTATGGACTATATGCACAGACAAATTACACTTACTATTTAACTCTGCTCTTTTTCTTAAAAATTAATTTGATCCCTGAAATAAGAATGTAGAGGAGACACAAGAAAAAGTATTAAAACCCTCATGAGATTTAAATTGAAACATTACCTATTCTAAACAAAAGATTGGCATTTATAAGTAATTTGGCATAGTACATTTGTTATATACTAAGTACACGAAAAGTTACACATATTGAAAATCAGGTAGCAGTAAAGGTTAGGTGTGGGATAGAAATTCACAATCCTATTGCAAACTTATTTTGACAAAGAAACAAACCAACAATAAAAGAACACAAAACAAAAACAAAAGCAAAAGCGTCTTCAACAATTGGTGCTGGGAAATATGGATTCCAAGACATAGTTTAAATCCAACCAAACAACCAACCAATCAAACAAACAAACAAAACTAGATATTTCTCTTTAAATATGCATAAAAAAGAACAGGTATAGGATGGAATCTCGGAGTTGTTTTGGTTTGTTTTCCCCTGATCCCTAAGGACTTGGCACATTTCTTTAAGTGTGTCTCAGCTATTCAAGATTCCTGTATTGAGAATTCTTGATTTAATTCTCTACCCCATTTATTAATTAGTTTTTGGGTGGTTGTTGTCTAACTTCTTGAGTTTTTTTTTATATATAAATTTTTTAAATTAATCATCTGTCAGATGCATGGTGGTGTGTAAAATGTATAAATAAAATTGGAAGAAGCAATGAACAAGATGTAAAGATGTCAAGTAAATAAATAAAAAATAACAAAAAGACTCCTAATTACAACAGTCTGATATATTAAATAATAAATAATATGAAACATTTGATTTGTTGGGACAGCAGATACTAGCCAGCTATGGCTAAAGAATCAGCTGTGAATTAGAAGAAAGGCACATCACTGAAGCCAAACCATCTAGAAGTGTTTCTACAGCATTAGCAGAGAAAATTTGTGATCCAGAGGGGCCCAAAGCTGCACCTAGTACTTTAGCTATATTGGGTAATGTAAAATACAGAAAGGTAATGCTGGGTTTGAAGAAATGAAGAGATTAATGAGAGCAATGAATATTTGCTTCTAAGTGGCAGGGTTGGAGTCCCTGAAAGAGGGCAGGCAAACTCTTTCGTAAAGATTGAGTCTCAGTTTCATTTAAAGCTCCAGAATTTAGGAGGTCATAGAACTTAAGGCTTGGTCAGATGTGGCATACTTTGAGGACTAGAACAGCTTTCAGGAGAACCTGACTTGACGTGCAAGCAGCCCTATGTAGAAACACCAGCATTAAGTCAGTAACATTGAATAACAAAGGGCAGAACCAGCTGTGGAGGACACTGGCCTAAGTCCAAGTAACTACATGTAATACAGAGGAAGGAGCTGAAGAAGCCACCTAAGACCTGGAGTAGCCCAGAAGATTGTGCATGACCCACTGATGTCATACACTGAGAGTTTTATACTACTGTACCTTTCCTTTGTTTTTATTTGGCTGTGGCTATGCCTTGGTTATTCTCTCGAAACAAAAATGTACTTAATATCCTTTGATTTTACAAGAGACCACTGTTAGGAAGACTTTTTGTTTTAATCAAAATTTGGAGTTACATAAAAATTTTGAGTTGCTTTATTTTTCCTTTCACAAGTATGTCAATATATATTCTGGAGAGATTACAATATTTCTCCATTGAATAATATCTATAGATTAGAGATAGAGATATAGAGATAGAGATAGATAGAGATAGAGATAGAGATAGAGATAGAGATAGAGATGATAGAGATAGAGATAGAGATAGATACACACACACACACACACACACACACACACACACACACATATATATATATATATATATATATATATATATATATATATATATACTCTTAACTATTCCTGCTCATTTTAAATAATGTTACTTGTATGTATATCTTCAGGGCTGATCATTTGGTGCCGTATGACCAGGTGGTGTTTTCTTTCCCTCTGCCCCTCTGACAGCTTTCCTCTTTTGCCTCTACAGTTCTGTGTCAAAGTTTGAGGCCTCATGGGATTTTCTTATTCCATGTGGCTGTATTAGTGCCATCTTTGTATAGCTCATGCTTAGATGGTCATATTGATGAGACTTTATGTGTATAGCTCTGACATTACTAGGAGATACAATCTCCCATCAAACTTTCTTACCCCCGGCTCTGTCAAAATTTTATACTCTGTTCTAAAATATTCTCTGAACCTGAAATGTGGAATTGTTTTGTTGGTGTATCCATAGGGACTGTTCTCCAGAATTCTGACAATTTAGCGTTATAAAAAATATTTCAGTATTTTAAAATGACTAGAAATTTGAAACATTTAAAATTTTAAAAAGACTTTGGAGCTTTTGACATTATTTATGTTTTATATTGTGACTTTTATAGTACCATAACATCGTTGGGAGACATGATTAAGGAAAAAGTTATATTCGAATAGTGATGTGCTTGTGTGTCAGGTTAATGGCACATCGATTGTGCTGGCCAGTTTTCTGTTAACTTGAAATAAGTTTGAGTCATTTGGGAAAAGAGACACTTAATTAAAAACAAAGGAAAGATTCCATATAATTGGATTTTGGGCAAGTTTGTTGTAAATTTTCCTAATGAATGGTTGATATGGGTAGCCTTAGTCAATGTTGGGTGGTGCCACCAGGGAGTTGTTGTCCTAGTTACAATAAGAAACAGGCTGAACAACACTGGGAAGCTTGCCAACAAGCATCACCACCCCCCCCCCATGGCTTCTGCTTCATTCTTTTCATCCAGGTTACTGCCTTGAGCCCTACTCTGACTTTCCTTCATGATGTACTATGATTGCAACATATAAAATGAAATAGAATTTTGCTCTCTATGAGACTTCTGGCCATCATGTTTTGCCACAGCAATAGAATCCTAATTAAGATATTTGGTGTTGTATTCTCACCTGTAATCTCATCTTTTGTGAGTTTGAGGCAAGAGGAGTATGTAAATTCTAGCACAATATAGGCTATTGTATAACCAAAGAAAGAATAAAGAAGAGTCAGGAGGAAAGACTGAAAGATGAAAGGAAAGGAGAAAAGGAAAAAAAGAGTCTTTTAAAATTTCATGACATGCATTTGAAATATATCCTTTACCTTTATATTCCTAGGTTTAAAATTTAAGGCAAATGTTATGCATAATGAACTAACTTCTGGGTAATGCAAATATAACTAGCTATTACCGCAACATACTGTTTATTTTATAACTACAATATAACCAAGGAATCATAGCTTTCCATATATTTGATAGAAACTACACTTGACTTTGCATCTATCTATCTATCTATCATCTATCTATCTATCTATCTATCTATCTATCTATCTATCTGTCTATCTCTTTTTATCTACCTATACATTTACAGTTTCGGTCTCTAGCATTATTAAGGTTGTTTTTCCAGTACAAATTACTGAAGTAAGAATTTTAGTAGCAGTGACAGACAATCCCTCAATGATTTGCATTTGATAATGATGCTTAACAGAGCAAGATGTTTACTGTCCAGATTTTGTCTATGAGGCAAAGCAAACATGTAAATTATAACTTGTAACATCTGGTTCCTCAAGGGGACTATTTGTATAGACTTTGACAGATGTGAGAACTACAAAGAATGGCTTTAACAAATGAGACAACTAATAGTCCCGTCTTTTTTAAAAAATGCAACTAGTCTGAGTTCACTGAAATGAACTCCAGATAGATTCAGATGACATGCACCTGTTCTTCTAAACTATTGTTCTGGAAAGAGATAATGACTTCAGAATTACTATCTTCTATCAGGTGAAATGTAAAAGAAACTGAAACAGTATACCATGGGAAATTATATCATAACAGAACTTTCGAAAAATTTCTCAATTTGTGCAAAATCACTGCATTTTAGTGTCTGTTGAGCAAGTAGTATGGCAATGATTATGGCAAAAAAAGGATTACRCATATCATCTTCTTGAAAATGAGCATGATTGCATTATAATTTTTTAGAATCAAGATCCATAATTACACATCAAATTCAAGTGGGTATTCTTGATACAATTTTATTATCGTAGGTATTTAAACTTGTTGAAAAATCCTCTAAAACAAATGATTAAATATACTGAAGACTTGAAGAGCCAAAAATCTTTGTGGTAAAATTTATAAAAATGTTATAATAATTACAGAGCTTGGTATCATTATTATAAATGATTAATTTTATAAATTTAGAGTTTAAGTAAAAACATTGCCCAATTTCTAAACTTTTTTTAAATGTTATGTGTATTGGTGTTTTGCCTACATGTATGTCTGTTATCATTTTTGTGCCTGGGGTTGGTGGAGGTCAGAAAACAGTATCATATCACGTGTGAATTAAGTTACAGTAGGTTAGGAAGAGCCAAGTGGGTTCTAGGAATCAAACCTATGTCTTCTGGAAGAGTGACTAGTGCTCTTTCTACTGAGCCATCTCTCAATTCCGTCAATCATGTTTATAAAATCATCTCCAAATTATTTAATGGCCTTTTTATCAAGAGTTTCAGTCAATGTGCTCTTTCTAGGAACCCATGTAGATTTAAAAAGAAAAAAGAAAATTAAATGATTTCTGAGTTTATGTAATAAAACCTTGTCTCTTCTGCTGTTCATTCTTGGGACCAAGTTCTTGGAATCTCTCTAGCTTCCATGATAAAAGATTAGACATACTGAGTCAGGCAAGCTATGAAATCCATATCCCGTAAGCTGTCCCCAGATCTCTGGTTATTACCAAGTAAGTTTTCTCAGTGAGGCAAAGGATATGAATGAGGAATTTTGAGATGAATCTGAATCCTGACAATTTCTAAAGAAGAAACTGGCCAATGACTCATTAATTAAATCCAATCAGTCCCCTGATGCTGATAATTAATAGTAACATGAATAATATGAAAAAAATTTAAATTTATCTATTTTTACAACCCAGATCTTATTCCTCCCCTATCCACCCTTTGATTATTCCACATACCATACTTCCTAGAACCGCATCCCCCCACTCCGATCTCCACATGGATGTTCCCACCTGACCTCTAAACAACTTAGGGCCTCCAGTCTCTTGATGGTTAGGTGCATCATCACTGAATGAACACAGACATAGCAGTCCTCCACTGTATGTGTCTTGGGGGCCTCATATCAGCTGGTGTATGTTGCCTGTTTGGTGGTCCAGTGTTTGAGAGATCTCAGGGGTCCATATTAACAGAGATTGCTCACTCTCTTACAGGATTGCCTTTCTCCTCAGCTTCTTTCAGCCTTCCCTATTTCAAAAACAGGGGTCAGCTGCTCTTGTCCATTTGATGGGTAAAAATATGCACATCTGACCCTTTCAGCTGCTTGTTGGTTCTTCCAGAGTGTGTTCATGCTAGGTTGCGTTTTGTGAGCCTGTTATAGTCTCAGTAATAGTGTCAGGTGTTGGGACCTCCCATTGAGCTGGATCATACTTTGAGTCTGTCACTTGACCTTCTTTTCCTAAGGCTTCTCACCATTTCCATCCCTGTAATTCTTTAAGACAGGAACCATTATGAGTCAGAGTTATGACAGTGGGATATCCCCCCACCTTCCCTCATTTGATGGCATGTCTTCATTATAGAGGTGAGCTCTATAAGTTCCTTCTCCCTACTGTCAGGAATTTCATCTAAGTCCCTTTGAGTCCTGAGAGTCTTTCATATCCCAGGTCTTTGCTGCATTCCGGCGGGTCCCCTCAACCTCCTATCTCCAGAGATTGCCTGTTCCCATTCTTTCTCCTGGCCCTCAGGGCTTCAGTCCTTTTCCCTCACCCAATACCAGATCAGGTTCCTCTTTCACCCCCACTTCCACACCTCATCCATTTTCCCTCCCAGGTCTCTCCCTCCCCATAATGATTGCTTTCTACTCCCTCCCATGTGGGACTGAGGCTTCCTCACTTGGGCACTTTAGACACTGAGTATAATAGAAGAGCAAGTGGGAAAGAGCCTTGAGCTCATTGGCACAGGGGGAAATTTCCTAAACAGAACTCCAATGGCTCATGCTTTCAGATCAAGAATTGAAAAATGGGACCTCATGAAACTGGAAAGCATCTATAAGGCAAAGGACATAGTCAATAAGATAAAACAGCCACCTACAGATTGGGAGAAATCTTCACTAACACCACATCCAATAGAGGGCTAATATCCAAAATATATAAAGAACTCAAGTAACCAAACATCCCAATCAAAAACTGGTGTATAGAACTAAATTGAAATCTCACAACTGAGGAATCTTAAGTGGCTGAGAAGCACCAAAAGAAATGTTTAGTGGCCTTAGTGGTCAGAGAAATGCAAATCATAATGACCCTGAGATTCCACCCTGAGATTCCAATCAGAAAGTCTAAGATCAAAACCTCAGGTGACAACAAGTTGGAGAAGATGTGGAGAAAGAGGATAACTCCTCTAGTTCCATTCACTTGCCTAAGAATTTCATGAATTCATTGTTTTTAATAGCTGAATAGTACTCCACTGTGTAAATATACATTTTCTGTATCCATTCCTCTGTTGAAGGACATCTGGGTTCTTTCCAGCTTCTGAATATTATAAGTAAGGCTGCTATGAACATAGTGGAGCATGTGTCATTAATACATGATGGAGAATCTTCTGGGAATATGCCCAGGAGTGGTATAAATGGGTCTTCAGTACTTTGTCTAATTTTCTGAGAATCTGAGAAACTGATTTTGAGAGTGGTTGTACCAGCTTGCAATCCTACCAGCAGTGGAGGAAAGTTCCTCTTTTTCCACGTGCTAGCCAACATCTGCTGTCACCTGAATTTTTGATCTTAGCCATTCTGGCTGGTGTGAGGTGGAATCTAAGGGTTGTTTGACTGGCATTTTTCTGATGACTAAGGATGTTGAACATTTCTTTATGTGCTTCTCAGCCATTCAGTATTTCTCAGTTGAAAATTCTTTGTTTAGCTCTGTGCCCTGTTTTTAATAGGATTATTTGGTTCTCTTGAATTCTTTCTATATATTGAATATTAGCTTTCTATCAGATGTAGTGCTTTTCTCAATTTGTTAGTTGCCATTTTGCCCTATTGATAGTGTCCTTTGCCTTACAAAAGCTTTGCAATTTTATGAGGTCCCATTTGTCAATTCTTGATCTTAGAGCATAAGCTATTGGTGCTCTGTTCAGGAAATTTTCTCTTTGCCCGTGTGCTCTATGCTATTCCCTTCTATTAGTTTCAGTGTATCTGGTTTTATGTTGAGGTCCTTGATTCACTTGGACTTGAGCTTTGCACAAGGAGATAAGAATAGATCAATTTGCATTCTTCTGCATGCTAACCTCCAGTTGAACCGCTAACATTTGTTGAAAAAACTATCTTTTTTCCCCCCATTGGATGGATTTAGCTCCTTTGTCAACAATCAAGTGACCATAGGTGTGCGTGTTCATTTCTGGGTCTTAAATTCTATTCCATCAATGTACCTGCCTGTCACTGTACAAATACCATGCAGTTTTTATCATTATTGCTCTGTAGTACAGCTTGAGGTCAGGGATGCTGATTCTCCCAGAAGTTCTTTTATTGTTGAGAATGTTTTCACTATCCTGGGCTTTTTGTTTTTCCAGATGAATTTGAGAATTCCTCTTTCAAACTCTATGAAGAATTGAGTTGGAATTCTGAGGGGGACTGTAGATTGCTTTAAGCAAGATGGTCATTTTTACTATATTAATCCTGCCAATCCAAGAGCATGGGAAATCTTTCCATCTTCTAAGGTTTTCTTCAATTTCTTTTTTTCAGAAACTTGAAGTTCTTGGCATACAGATCTTTCACTTGTTTGGTTAGAGTCACACCAAGGTATGTAATATTATTTGTGACTATTGTGAAGGGTGTCGTTTCCCTAATAACTTTCTTGGCCTATTTATACTTTGAGTATAGGAAGGCTACTGATTTGTTTGAGTTAATTTGATATCCAGCCACTTTGCTGACATTTTTTATCTATTTTAGGAATTCTCTAGTGGAATTTTAGGGGTCATTTAAATATATGATCATATCATCTGCAAATAGTGATATTTTGACTTCTTCCTTTTCAATTTGTATCCCATTGACCTCCTTTTCTTGTCTAATTGCTCTAGCTTGAACTTCAAGTACTATATTGAATAGATAGTGATAGAGAAGAGAGCCTTGCCTAGTCCCTGATTTTAGTGGGATTAGTTCAATTGTTTGATATTTCATATCTGTAAACATCTATAATATTTATTATTATAAAATGAAAATTAATATGGCTTTTAAATAAACATTGTATTTGATGAAAACATTATTGTTTTTTATATAGTCAAAATCATCTAGGAATTAGAAGATATTGTATAGAATTAGAGGAAGGAATTGAAAAGTGGATTATATTATTTATTCTTGGTGCTCTAACAATGATACAGCCCCAGTAGGAGTCTAAATGCATGGAGTCTGCTGGTTAGTCATGGGTATGAGTTCAGAAAGGAAGACTGAAGCAGAATGACACAGATATCCGCTGGTAATGGCAAAAGCAACAGGCACGCTAGTGCAAGGACTACAAAGGTTAGACATTATTAGAAGCTTCTTCTTTCTCTACTTTCGGTCCATTGAATGCCTCCATTCAGGGAGTGTTTATTACCCATAGTTTCTTTCCTGTCAGTCATCTCCAGAAACTTTCTAACAGGCATATCCAATAGCGAGTTTTTTTTTTAAATCTTCTATTCATCTTTCAAAAGAATCAATTTGACAATTAAGAATAACTGCCACAATTTTGTTAGTAGGTACTCTATTATTCTAATAAAATTGAATTTTGCTTCATGTAACTATAAAACGCTAATTAATATTCATTCAAATAGCTGCTATATTAAGCTATGATGAATAGTACAATTATTTGTACTTTTTCCTTTGTTGGTTACAGTCATATTAGAAATCAAAACACCTGGTTAGTTAAGTAAGTGTATATTATAGTAAAATACCCCTGATTTTCTTTGAGCTTGTTAGAAGCTCTTTAACATCATTAATATATCCTCTGAAGACATTTTGTAAAGAATTATCAAATGTATATGAAGAGAGTTTAATCTCCTGGCCATTATGAAATTTTAAGTTAATACGTTTTTCTGAGTGATAGAGCTACTGATAGCTCTTCTTTATATTTCTTAATGTAGTGTTGAGTATCTTCAGCAATAATTGCTTGGTAGATTTGAATTATTCCAAATTATACTTCTTTGAAATGTCATTGTTTCTTCATCAATTAAAACATAACTTTGCTAGATACAATAATCCACATTGACAGCTGTTTGCATTCGGGGTTTGTAATATATCATTTTGTGCTTTTCTGACTTCCAAGTGTTCCCTGAAGTGATCTAATATTCCTCTGATGAGTCTGTCCTTGTGAGTTGGCATTTTTATCTTCAGCTTTTAATGTTGTTTTGTGTTCTTTACGGTTGGGACATTTTGACTATCATTCTGTCGTGCTAAGATTCCCCAGTTAATATCTATTTGGATTTCAAAATGCCTCTTTGGTATTCATTTCTTTCTATAACTTTGACACACTTCTGACTATAAAGTCACTGAGCAGAGTTTCTATGCCCTCAGATTTAATTCTGTTTCTTCTTCTTGTGTTTCATGGACTCCTTCAGAATTTTAAGCCCCTGTTTTCTTTCTGACTTTCTATGCTGCTTATTTATACCCTGAATTGATTTTCTCACTTCATTAACTTGCTTATCTGTTTTCTCTTTAAAATCATTGAATAGTTTTAGAAGTACAGGCAAAGGAATTATTTGTACAATTTTGTATTAGCAATTTAATTATTACTGATTTCATTAATTTGGAAGTTCCAATAATTTTGAAGCATCATCTGAGCATGAATCTTCACATTTCTTATATTTCTTTTCTTTATTTTTGTACAGATGCTTGTTTCTATATCAATTTTAGTTTTATTTGAAGATATTACTAAGCACCTTATTGTTGAATACTCAATTCCTAGCACCACCCAGGAAGGAGAAAATAAACTACTATAATAATAAGAACACTAAAATGTTCAAGTTAAAAATTATTTTCAAAATATATTAAATCCCTTGACAATGGAGCCTATAGATGAGAAACTGGCAACATAAATTAGCTGTCATGGTACTGTAGAGGTAAAAATGAATAAATGAACAAAAGATAGGCAGGGGAACAGATAAGGATTACAGAAAGAATGTTAAAAATGAAAATAAAGATTGAAGAAGAATGTTATAAAAAAGCTAAGGGAAATTTGAAAGATCAAAAAACTGATAACTCAATAAGGAAATTGAATAAATTATTAGATAATGAAGAAAAGAGTAATAATCAAAACTTAAAAGCCTTCAGAGACAAAATAAAAATATTGAAAGTCAAATTAAAAGAAAAATTTAAATACCAAAATTAAATGCAATGTGAAACACTGGAGTCAATAAATGGGAGTCTGCCATATGGAGGATCGGCTGAATTTTGACTCATTTGTCTTTCATATCAAACTCACAAACTCAAATTGTCAAGCACCAGATATTCTGAAGAGAATTTCTATACAGTAGCCTCCCTCCTTTGTGTAGGATGAACTCTTGTTTGTAGCACACAACTTTGAAATTTGTGGGCAAAGTGGTTCTTGGTCATGAGACTTCTCATTTTTTGTGTGTTCTAGGTTGATATTCTAGGCACAGAGTTCACACAAGCTTATTGGAGTGAAGAAATCAAACATATCTGTGAGATCTTTATTGGAAAACATTTTGAACAAACCAGCATAGAGAGGCAAACATTTTTTGTGATCTGTTTGACACATAGATGGTAACCTACTTTCTACTAATCCAGAGAAGTGACTCATTTCTTTAATTATAGTAGTTGCAAAGCTGAGATGAGAGGATTCAGCCTGGATGACATGGTGACATTGCAAAGAAATGTCTGTGAGACAGATATCTAAATTCCCCCCTGTCTATATATTGGATAAATTCCCAGGTAGGGCAGTCTCTGGATGGCCTTTCCTTCAGTCTCTGGTCCACACTTTGTCTCTGTATCTCTTCCGATGGGTAGTTTGTTCCCCCTTCTAAGAAGAACCAAAGTTTCCATACTTTGGTCTTCCTTCCCCTTGAGATTCATTTGGTCTGTGCATTGTATCTTGGGTATTCCAAGAGACTGCCCCACCTGGGGATTCATCCCATATACAGTCACCAAACCCAGACACTACTGTGGATGCCAACAAGCACTTGCTGGGAGGAGCCTAATATGGTTGTAGCCTGAGAGGCTCTGCCAATTCCTGACAAATACAAAAGTGGAAACTCTGAGCCATCCATTGCACTGAGCACAAAGTTTCCAATGGAGGAGTTAGAGAAAGACCACAGGAGCTGAAGGAGCTTGCAGCCCCATAGGAAGAACAATATGAACCAAACAGTACCCCCAGAGCACCCAGGGACGACACTTCCAACCAAAGAGTACACATGGAGGGGCCCATGGCTCCAGATGCATATATAACAGAGGATGGCCTTGTTGGACATCAAAGGGAGGACAAGCCCTTGGTCCTGAGAAGGCTAGATGCCCTAGTATAGGGGAATACCAGGACAGGGAAGTGGGAGTAGGTGGATTAGTGAGCAGGGGGAAGGGGGATGGAATAGGGAGTTTCAAGGGGGGGAACCAGAAATGGGACTTTTAAATGTAAATAAAGAAAATATCTAATAAAAATGAATAAAGGGGGGAAAATATCCTAGTTACCATTGCAGTGAAGAGACAGGATTACTAAGGCAACTCTTGTGAAGGACATTTAATTAATAGGGACTGTCTTTCAGGTTCAGAGTTTCACTCCAACATCATTAATGCAAGAACATGGAAGCACCCAGGGAGACCTGAGGCTAGAAGAGTGGAAAGTTCTACATTTTCATCCAGTGCAGAGAAAAGAAGTCTGGTTTCTAGGCAGAAGGAGTAGGGTTTCAAATCTTACCTTCACACAGTTTCTCCAACAAGACTACACCTAAGGCAGCAAGCCCTCGACCCCTCAGAGTGCTACTCCCTGAGCCAAGCATATTCAAAGTACCACGTCCCTGCCCCACAAAATGTTACCATATTGTATAACAAATTTGATGAAGTGATGCAGAGGGAAAAAATCAATACCAACTAGAGATTTAATAATTGCATCCAGCAGTCAACAATTTTTTGACAAACTCATGGCTGCAGAACACTAGTCACTCAGTAATATTAGGCCTCGGGCTGTGACTGTGTGCTTCCTCTGGAGGTGACTACACTTATCAACATTATCCATTCACTGCTCTATATGAATCCTCTACTTATAATTTTCAGTGTGGACTCCCAGTTTTTCCTATCTTATTGACTATTTTCCATTATTGATTAGCATATTGGGGCTGTAGAAGGTTTTATCTAGACTCTTTGTATGCTTTTTGTTCTCTGGCATACATAAAAATTCATTTTAAACACCAACTTCTTTTTCAACATGGTTTCTAGCCATAATCATCAGAGACATGGGGAATAACAAGTAGACTTCTATGTCTAGTCAATTGTGCTGTAGGAGTCACTGTTTCACCAAGATCCTCAAATGGATTCCAATCTTCTTTCTACTCATGTGTTTCAATGACTCTACATTACAAATATGTCTATAAACTAATGTTCTATGCCTTGGAGAATACTGCTAAACTTTAGAAACTAAGTTTAAGATATTATATCAATATCCTGCTATTTGGTTTCCATGGAAATGATCAGACTTTTAACTGATTAAAATTGTTAGTATTATAAACTAAATACAGTTCTCAGTGAAAAAGCATGATTGGAGAAAATAAAATGTGAGGCAATCATCTAAAACCTTTTAATATTACATCATCAGACATTACATATTTAACAGATGACTGACATAGATGAAAAGAGTGAATTTTATACAATTTTTGTACTATAAACATTATTTAAAACTCTAACATTGAACACATAAGCAAAATATTTCATTTTTTTCTTTGCACAAGAGTAATTTTTTTTGCATTCTCATCTCTGTTTACCTAGCAAGGGAAGCATTTTGCATTTTAAACAACAATAGATCTATTTGACTGCTTCCATGCACCCTTGAAGTGGTAAACAAGTTTCAAATATAAAAAGTAATGTTATGGTACTTGTTCATCATTATTTTATTTTGTATATGTCATGATATTTGTGTAATAATTTCTACAGTGATATTTATATCTGCATATCTCAGTTTCATGCAACAGTCTTTTAAAAAATAACAGTAATAATCTAACATAATTTAGTTAAGATTTCTATCACTTGATATTTTTAACTTTCTAAATTTGTATGTTTTGTTTCAAGAAGTAGTGTATTTCATGAAATATATCTTATGTCTCTTATTTCATATATGATTATATTTTGTTACTTTTGTAAGCATTTTAATGGTTCAAAGATTTTTGAGAGTAAGTTGAATGATAATTTTAAAAGAATGGAGAAGACATATACTTCATACTTGTTTTTATTATTTAGAATGGAAAATTGATGCAGACATTAGTCAAGGTGGGATAATGTGGTGAACCAACTGCTAATTATGTTGAAATGATGCTATAAGTCTCAAATAAAACTTCCAATAAGAAATATAAAAGAAGAATGTAAAAATGAATTTGGAACACTCAGTATGAAATGGAAAGTTTCCATCAAATCTCTCCACTCATTGTTAAGGGAACCTCACAGACAAGTTGGCAGAAAGAGGTTATGGACCAAAGGAGATGGAGGAAACCAAGAAAACAATACTTACTAACTAAACATAAGCAAAATTCATATGAACTCAAAGAGACTCATGTAGCATACACAAGACGTGCATGGGTCTGTACCAGCTCTAATGTGTACATGTTATGGCTTCCAGGTTAGCATTTTTATAGGATTCCTAAGTGAGAAAACAATTTGTTCTCTGATTCCTATGCCTTCTCTTGTGCTCCTTTTCTTCTGCTCATTTTTTGGCCACTTCTGAAGTAACACTTTGTTTTTACCTTTTATTCTGTTATATTTAAGATGTGAATAAATAAATGAATCAGTGAATGAATGAAAATCTTACTCAGACAATGGTTAACAACTTAACTGTCACTTATCCCTGCTGAGAGAGAAAAGAATCAGTTTTCTCCAAACTAGTGACACTGGGTATATCAACCATTCCAGGGCAGGCCTCATGTTCAAGAGTAGCTGACAAACATATAACAGATCAGACTCCAAAGGTTTGTGTGTGTATGTGTGTGTGTGTGTGTGTGTGTGTGTGTGTGTGTGTCTGTGTCTGTGTCTGTGTCTGTGTCTCTGTGTGTGCATGTGTGTTTTTATTTGGTTACTATTTGCAGATTAGTACTTCTTGACAGGAGGGGGACATTATTTGTCTATTTGTTTTCTTGCTTTGGAGGTGTTGTTACTTTGAGTTTTTGTTTCCTTTTTTTTTAAATTTTATATATTTTTTGTTTACATTCCAAATGCTTTCCCCTTTCCCGGTTCCCCCCTCACCATATGTCCCATAAGTCCCCTTCCCTCCACCCATTCCCCAATCACCCACCTCCTCTTTCTCTGGCCTGGTACTCCCCTACAATACTGGATCAAGCCTTTTCAGGACCAGTGCCCTCTCCTTCCTTCTTCTTGGGAATCTTTGGGAACAGACTTAAAGTTGGATGTGTAGGGAGGGAGAGAGCATGTTGGAGGAGTGGGGGAGAGAAATAATATGATCAGAATATATTATAGATTAACTTATTTTAACAATAAAAAATAAAACATAAAAAAGAATACAGATGGTCTATATTTTGATATGCTTTTTGAAAACCCAGTGTTCAGTGTTGTTCTTCCCACTTATAAGAATCAATATGTCACATAATACCATACATAATATTTTCTGCACATTTTCTGGAGGCTAAGAAATAAATTTATTATTTCCTGTTTTAAATTTTTATTTAATAGAGTGGCAAAAGAACAAAATTGCTTGTAGTTTCAAATTCTGGACGCAAATACTGCTTAAGTGATCCAAAAATTTACATGTGCTCCCCAAATGAGAGCCCTATACTTTGGAGCAAAAGGTTGATTGAAATTGCTGTAGGTCAAAGAAAGAGCATCCATCACCTTGAGATTGGAGCGCTATAATGGAAGTTTTTAATGCACATTATAATGCAAAGGTATTTTCCTTTGAGGGAAGGCCGAATCCTGGGAACGTGGGTGGTATTTAGGGAACATAGCTTGTGAAACATTAACTTTCAGTACAGAAAGAGGAACTTGAGAGGAACTAGCTAATAATTAAGAGACAAGTCACAGAGCCCCAAAATTCTAATAAATTTCATTTTCTATTAGACGAGTCCTCCCCAATCCTCAGTAAAGAAACACCTCCCTTGAGTCTGAGTAGTCTCCCACCACAAACAAATGTAACCTCCTCTACTCCAGTGGAAAGACATTTTCACCTTTACCAGAATGGAACAACACTGAAAAGAAAAATAATTAGCTTTGGCTTATTGTTTCAGTGGCCCATAGGCCCATTTTGTTTTGTTTGTATTCCTTTGGGCCTGCAGTAAACCACCCAGTATCTCATGCCAGGAAAACAGGGGAATGGGAGGGCAGAGGTTTTGTTTACTTGACCTCCCTTAAGTTGTCACAATTATTTTTGTGATGTCATAATTACAATTATGTCAGTAGTATTGTTGAGACTATATGCTTTGGACACAATGAATGATAAATATCAACCATTCTTGGCATATTATTACAACATTTGTATCATGAAGAGTGGGAAATTTATATGATGAAAGTTCAGAGGCCTTTATTTTTTGTTTGTTTTTTTTTTTTCAAACAAATTGTGAGGAATCTGGTATTATAGGGTATGTCAAGATATTATCATTGCTTAGAATTGCTTAGGATATGTTGTGGTATATGGCCTTAGGCCATCCTTCCAAAACTGAAAATTACATACCTAATAAGTATACTTGAATTTGAAAATTAATATATTTCTCAACATGATTTCTCGATTGATTTGACCTATTCAATCAGTGACTTAGAAATGAGCTAGTTTTAGAAAGGTGCTGTGATCTATTCTATGCTGTTTATACTGTAAGTAGAGATATGGTTTTACTTCCAGCTCATGGCAAGACAGTGTGGGTAAATTTCAGTTCAGGGCTTTAGGATTTTTGTATAAGGAGATGTTAGCATTATTTGTTTGTTTTTTTTTTTTTCCTGAGTTCTTTGCTTTTATTAAGCCGGAGTTAAAACTAAAGAGTTGATCATGAATGATCAAATCACCATTCTACCTGAGCTGGCCATCAGGATCCAGATGTTAGCTGAACCACTAAGAATGAATACCATGCCTGGTAATGTGCTGGAAGGATCCAACACCCTCAAGTTACAGTGGCACGTGATTGATAGTGTTGGGCAGGACATGGAAGCTGAAGTTAGTAAAATCAAGTGAATGAAATAATTATTTGTTTCTGCTGTTTCTTGCCATTTTTTGTTTGCAACAAGGACTGCAGCCGGATCTCACTGCAATTAAATTATGGAGAGACAAAAAGTATTCAATACTTATTCATTGAAGTTTCTATAAAGTAAGCAAGTACAACCTGAAAGCAGAAACCTGAAGCTCTCCTAGACATCCTTGGGGAGAGTGGTGAAATGAGTTTTTTTTCAATGTGATTGGGAAGAAATGGCCAATCATGCCATTATATACCAATTTATGACCTGTGACCAAGAGCCTGAGTTGATGACTGTCAAGGACTTGAAATAAGCACAATTGAGAAATTGATGACAAAGAAATGTGGAAGAAAAGCTATGTGGATGGAATTGACAGGGAAAAAGTGTACTGTGGCTCACAGAGAAGTAGAAGACTTGGATGTCTTTACTGGCCTTCCAGGTAAAGGAGGGTAAGCATGATTCAAGGTCAGATGATGGCTTTTAAAAGTGGTAGAAGCAAAATTACCAAATTGCAATCTCAAATCTTAGCTTGATGAATAACTGATCTTAGTTCAGTGAAATGGGGACCTTTAGCCTATGAATTCCTAAGGCGATAAGTGCACACTGACCTGATCCACTAATCCACGATAATTTATACAGAAATAGTAAAGTAAATATCCTGCAAATAGTTCAAATTTGAAAGAATATGTCAATTGCATGCACATATTTTAACAGATTAACTGAGACATTGTATTAGATGCTAAATATCCATCCTATAAGTGAATAATTAACTAAATGTCAAAATCTTGGGAAATTGTTCTACAAAGAACAAGAAAATACTACCGGTTAAATTATATAAAAATAAGAAAAGGAATTTAAACTTGAATACAAAATCATTGTTACTTTTATACAGTCCGTGCTAGTCTCTGAAGCTAGGATGAAATGGACATGCTAGATGAAATTCAGGAGTTTTCACAATTTGAAAGTATTTCCATTGGCAATACAAATAATAAAGAAAAAGAAGAGAAAAAATATCTCATACTAACTTTATTTTGTATGGCTTCATTCAATACACTTGAGAACTTGTAAATGGTTCATGTACTAAAGAGAAAACTTTTGAAAGAAATGGTCATTTTTCACCTTAAATTTGGAATTTGGTTAAACACATTTCAAAAAAGGATAGACATCTGTACTGAAAAACATTATCAATTCTTGTGCATGAAACAGTTATCAAGAAATCTTGGTTAAAATAGCCCAAAGGTATAAAATACTAAGTTGGAACTTAGCATACTGATCTTAGATTTTACAAATTCACTGACTCTTATTTCTTTCCATTCCCTGAAGAAATAGTTACAATGAAAGAAAAAGGAACTTAAAGGAGAAGATGAACAGCCTACAAATGAATTGATATGTTTATCGAAAACATAGAGTTTATAAATAATAGAAATTATAGTATTCTTGTTGCATATGCTGATATAAAGAAATGAATAAGCACAAATATGAAGGACACAAATACATAATTCATGTGTACATAAGTATATAAAACAGTAGTTCTCAATTTGTGGGTTGTGAACCATTTGATGTCTAATATCCCTTTCACCTGGGTCACATAAAATCATTAGAAAACACAAATATTTACATTCTGATTCATAAAAGTATCAAAATAATAGTTATGAAATAGTAATCAAAATAATTTGATAGTTGGGGATCACCACAACCTTAGGAACAGTATAAAAGAATTATAGGATTAGGAAGGTTGAAATCCACTGATATAAGGTGATGATGTAGACATATACAAATTGACACATACATTAATGAAAGATTTGTAAAACAAAACAAATAGTAAAATTCTATAAACTTAAAACTAAAGATAATTCAAATTTCTAAATTCACACGAAAAGCACCAACATCTTCATAACTTTCAAGACCTTTCTTTTTTAAAGCTGAGTATCAGAATTCTCAAGGAAGTATGTTTGGTTCCTTCAAAACTCTATCAACATAGTTACTGTTCTAAAAAACATTTTGCCATTATAAAATGAGAAATTATTTGAAGGTATAACTGCTCAAGCACATAGAGGCTTCTTTGTAAAGAATTGCATTTTGTTTAGTACTTTAAAGTTTAACATCTCTAGTCAAAATGTCATTTATGTTGCCGTGTGTTGCTACCTGTCACATTTTCTACTCACTGCTGATCTTCCAACTCAAACAAAATAATTCTAGTTGCTTGAGTTAAGCAGTATAGCAACCTGAATTATAGAACCTTAACAGAAACAATGGTTAACTAATACCTTTTTTCTATATTCTTTGTTTACATTCCAAAGGCTTTCCCCTTTCCCAGTTCCCCCCTCACCATATGTCCCATAAGTCCTCTTCCCYCCGCCCATTCCCCAATCMCCAATAACCCCCCCCCCCCCACACACACACACCATTTCTCTGTTCTGATACTCTCCTACAAACCTGGATATCTTTTAAAGCAATATTAGCTTTTGATTAGATCTCAAAAATGGCAAATGAGCCAAACTTAGTATATCAGTATCACTGTTGTAGGTAAGGAGTTGATTTGTTTTCCTCCTTTGTGAAACAACTTAGGGGGCATATATAAAAGGGAGTAAAGTTTCAAGTCTGAATGTGTTCCTAAACCAAGTCCAGATGAGTCTTCACTTAAGCTTTATTCTTGGTGTAGGAACTGCTTTTTCTTCAACTTTCTAACACTGTTCTTCAGGTTTAAGTGATTCCTTAAAAATTATCATAAAACTGCCTTTCTTGTTACATCATATAGAGCAGAAAAACTTACTTTGAAAGGTAGAAATCTAAGAAAGTATGTGATAAACTGGCAAATTACAATTGGAGATCATCTCAATTATGGGTATAATCTTTAGTGTATATTCATATATCTACAGACACAGGTGGGAATGGACACACATCCACAAACTTCCTACACCAAAATGCAGATACCTTTCCTTTGCTTTCTGTAGCCCTAATGTACATTATGTTACTGGTTCATACAATTAAAATGAACATTTATCTATACTTACATTTTTCATAACTTTTTAATCTCTCTATTTGAATGGATACTTAATTATTAACTTATTTAGGTACGTTCAATTAATTCATGAAAAAATCGTATGATAAATGACAATATAGCTAGGTAATGAGCCTTAACTTTTTGTCATTTTTAGACTAACTCTAAAGTGAACACTATGCTTTCTTAGCTGTCAGCAAAGTGCTAAACTGTATGTTGGTGGTTATTTCTATAATTACATATTGAGAATTCAGTAAGAGTTCTAATTTCATATTTACATCTAGTACAGTCATCTTTGTATCTTTAGAAGTGGCCATGCCTGGCTTCAGCAAATGTTAAAAAAAAATGTTCTATCTAGATTGATCCCATTAATGGCAGTTATCAACTTGTAATTTTATTTTTGAAACTGTTATTATATACTCAAATCGCATGAACTCTAAAACGCTGTTTACTCTGATAATTTCTTTCAGTATATCTCCAGTAAATTTTAAAATCCAAACTTTACTGTGCCAAACTATGACTGGCACATTGTCATTTGGCGTTTCATAGACAAGATCTGCTCTATGCAAACAAACAAACAAAAACAAAGAACCCTCCACCACCACTAACAACAACAACAAGTAAAAAACAAAGAATGAGCTAACTTTCCTAAGGAGGCAATAAATTCTTCCTGTACCAGGATGTTAAGCTTCCATAAATACATATATTAACCCAAGGTGATATGATTAGGAACACATTAGCCCAAGAAAAAAGGCAGCAAACGAATGATGTATTTGTCTCTTTTGGAGAGCTGCAATGAATATTTTGCCCATTCTTATCCATGTAAGTTTACACAGAGCAGACCTTGTCTATGAACCACCAAACGGCAGTGTGTCAATCATCACAGTTGCTGGGGCACACATCTTGGGTAACATAGATTTAAGATGTAACTTCTCTTAATAGTAATCTACATTTTCTATAGTATTTTGTTACAGACTCCACATAGCCTAAGGAGATCCTAAAAAGGAAATGGATTCATACAGTGGTGTGGTTAAAAACCGATAATACAAACAACTGAGTCAGTGAAGCCATCAAATGTAAATTCTTGTTACCTACAGAACTAAAGCCTTGTCATGAATATTCATTGCTAGCAAAATTTAAATACCGAACAAGAAAAACCAAGGGGAGAGAGAACCTGTAGAGACCACATCCAATAGATAGGCTTGGCTCCTGGTTGTGGGATGAGGCCATCCAACCATCCTAAAATGTCTGGTCAACTGACTAAGTATTACCAAGATAAATATGTGACTACCTGTATGTATACAAATGACATAAATGAGAGAACTTATTATTGTATATATAGATCCATTACTATGTACAGACACCATGACATCAGAAACTCCACAAAGAAAAGAGTTTCAAAGGTTTACTCCATTACCATCATGATGGAAAATATGACAATGTACAGAAATACTGGCAGTGGAAGAAAGGCACTGTCTCATTGAACATAGCTTGAGAATGTAGAGCCTCAAAGCCTACCTCCACAGTGACACCTTTCCTCCCAAAAGGCCACATATACTCCAGTGAGGCTTTCAAGATTCATGCAGCCTTTTAATTGTAAACTCAAAACCGAAAACCAGATCACATGGTTCCAACATATAATGACACAAGATATACCTTACTATTCCAAGGCAGGGTTCTACTGTAGGAAAGGGAACATAGTAAGGAAATACAGGACCAAAGCAGGATGGAAACCAGTTGGGATGTTCCAAACTGTATCTACATGTCTGCTATCAAAAGGTTCTACAGTTATCCAACTTTTACAGCTTCATCGATTGAAATACACTACTTTTTCTTGGATTGGTTCTGGTCCCAGGTAGCAGCTTTCTGTGGAGGTATTCCCTGGCTCTGGCATCTTTAGCATTTTGGGGACTCCAATGCAATTCAGGTTTCACCTTCATATCTTCATGCAACTTTATCTCTAGACCTCTATGCAGGGATACCCCTGCCACATACCTGACCATGGCAACTCTCCTTAGTTGCAGAGGAAGATTCCATAATCCCTTTCACAAAATTGCCTCTCTGGGTCTCCAAGAAGGCATTCCCCTGCCACACACAAGACTTTAACAGTTTTATTTGTGGAGGGAGATTTCAAATCTCCTTTCTTCTATCCTTGACTCTAAAGCTAGAACTATGTGGCAAAGTTGCCAAGATCTGCTTTTGGCTAGGGCTGGAACATGGTCCCATTGTTCAATTGATTGCATTCTATCAGTTTTCAGGGGGTTTTGGTTCCCTTTGCTGCTTAAGTTTAGCTGTCCTGGAATTTGCTCTGTAGACCAGGCTGGCCTTGAACTCAGAGGTCTGCATGTGTCTGTCTTCTGAGTGCTATAACTAAATGTATGTACTCCCGTGTCTGGACCTACTTAATTCCTTTTTACAAGATGGACACTTTGATGGGTGTGATCTTGTCACTAATCCCTCAATTACATTTTTAGCTATATTCTACTTCCTGCTGCCCATTTTATCCGTAAACCATGCATTTTCTGTTTTTTCTTTCTAAATTTGCTCCATTTCATCAAAAGGATCTTCGTAAGAGTGAACTACAGGACAGAGTGTATACTATTCTGGTTTTATACTTTGCCAATGTAATTATTCCAAATCTCTTTCCTTGCACACAGGCAAACTCTTTGGACAAGTTAAAAAAGCAGTCACATTCTTCGCCTCAAGAGTGATTTCTAGGCAACACACTAAAATTCTGGGAGACCCTTAGAGTTGAAATCACCCTCAGGACCATTGTCCTTCATGCAACTATTAGTTTGTCCCGTGAAGTGCTATGTAAATCAGTTCACCGGTTTCTTAATTCAAAGTGCCTAAATCCACAATCCTCCAAACAAAAGCATGATCAATCTACTACAGCAATACTTCAGTCCCAGGTACCAACACTCAGGGTTTTATTGCTGTGAAGAGAAACCATGGACACAGCACTCTTATAAAGAAAAATATTCTATTGAGGCTGGCTTATAGGTTCAGAGGCTCACTCCTCTATCATCATGGCAGGAAGCATGGCAGCATTTAGGCAGAGATGGTGCTGAATCTAAGAGTTCTATATCTTGGCCTCCAGCTAAAACAAAGATAATACAAAATGAGCAATAGATAATGAAAAAATGATTATAAACACCACCCATAACTATGTGACTGGTTGCAAAAATATGTACCCTGATGATTCAAAATGGATTTTTTGCTTTACTTTTCTAAATAATTTTATTTACATTCCAAATGTTTCCACACTCCAAGAGTTCTTCACCCATGACCCCCCTCTTTGCCTCTGTACTGGCTGGTTTTGTGTGTCAACTTGACAGAGGCTGGAATTACCACAGAGAAAGGAGCTTCATTTGGGGAAGTATCTCCATGAGATCCAGCTGTAAGGCATTTTCTCAATTAGTGATCAAGAGGGGAGGGCCCCTTGTGGGTGGTGCCCTGCCTGGGCTGGTAGTCTAGGGTTCTATAAGAGAGCAGACTGAGCAAGCCAGGGGAAGCAAGCCAGTAAGGCATATCCCTCCACGGCCTCTGCATCAGCTCCTGCTTCCTGGCCTGCTTGAGTTCCACTTCTGACTTCCTTTGGTGATGAACAACAATGTAGAAGTGTGAGCTGAATAAACCCTTCCTTTCCCAACTTGTTTCTTGGTCATGCTGGTTGTGCAGGAATACCAACCCTGACTAAGACAGCCACAGAGAGTACTCTTACCCATGGGTTGCCTAGAGGCATGGAACAGTTAATAAACCCAAATACCAAAGGTATTCGTCTAAGTATATCAGACCAGTTGTACCCATGAAATTTCATCTATATGGTCACCTAAACAAGACCCAAACAATGAAAACACCTTTTGAAATGTCAGTGTGAATGAGGGGAATTTTACAGGGATCCACACCTAGGTGAAAGATAGAGGCGATTAATGATTACTTGGAGAAGGACAATCAGTCTTACTCAGGCAAGTGTCCCCTAACTGCTTATTCAATACCATAATACATATCTGATTTACACATTGCTGTTTTGTCATTTCATAGGTATTCTCAAAGAGTCCACAGCAATGCTTTCCTCCTATTCTACCGAGTATCTTTGCTCACTGTGTCAACAATAACTCCATAGTATACATTAACACACTTTCCATATGGATACTATTGGTTTTTAGAAACATCTGCTATTTTACTTAATAAAACATTTTTTCTTCCTTTTGCATACCTTGTTTGCTGTGCATTTAAAAATAATCCCATGATTATTTTCATATTTTCATGACATGTGACAATCCACTTATTGGTATCCATCTTTTCATGTCAGCATCCTCTCCCCTCAAAAAGCTCTCATTATGATCTGTCGGTGGAAGAATGTCTCACAATTAGTTTAGGCTGCCACAGCATTACATCAGCCCTCATTGCTCTGCCAAGTACTTGGGTTACAGACATGAAAAACCTCTCTTCGAAACTCACTCTTAGACAATATATTTTTATTTCCAAAAGCATCAAGTAAAAACTTGTCATTATTTTACTTAACAAAGTCTCTCTCTCTCTCTCTCTCTCTCTCTCTCTCTCTCTCTCTCTCACACACACACACACACACACACACACACACACACACACACACACACTTCCTGGCACTTTCTTCAGTGTTGATAAATGCAGCAACATGTATGCACCAGTGTCCACCATTGTAATAACAGTGCATTTATCTCTAGGTCATTCATGATTTGCATGGTTCCAAAAGAGTTTTGAAAAACTCAAGTGTTTGTTTTTCAAATCATTTTATTCTCTTGAAAGAGCCAAATCAGGAGTTCATACTATAAGGTGGAAATAACAATTCCTGATAAGATTAATGTCCATGAAAGAACTTCAGAGTGACTGACAATTAGTTCCTTAGAGCTGTGATACATAAGTGTTGATCTGGTTATTTAATCAATACAGTGATCTGGCTGGTAACTCTTATCCTGAATTAATAAATATTCTAAATTTGTATATCTCTTTGACATACAGATAATTTTACTTCTTTCTCTGACCAAGAAATAAGTCCCAATGCATACATACATAAGTATTTGTAAGTGTATTCTTCACAAATTTAATATAGTATATTAATATGTAATTTCAACAGTGATCATTACCTCAATGAAGAGAATACATCTGTAAATTATAACTATGTATCACATTGGCTATATGTTTTCAACATTGTGGACAAAAACCTAGCTTTTCTGTCATTTTTTATTATGCGCTAAGTCCAGGTGAAATTGTCACTGAACTAACAATCGAAGACAATAACATTATAATTTATTTATCAGATTTTAAAAGATTACTGCCTATTATGTATAAATTCATATTCAAATCTTTGTTTTTATAGTCTTCAGTGAATGAGTCCATTTTTTTTTATTTTTCTGGAATAATATACAACTAAACTATTATCCAATCTACTTATTTTGAAGTGTCAGTGAGAACTATAAATGCGGGTGGGGTGTGAATACTGTTTTGCAGGGGAAATTACATGTCCATCTCCTTCCCATATGGGCTGCTTGTTCCTTAGTCTTTAATGTGTTCACAGTCCTCCAAATGACTGTTCTTGTTACTTGTAAAAATCAGCTGTCAGACATCACCTTCTGCAACTTGCATGGACTCAAAGCAGCTTCCATCAAGAGCTGGAGGCACTGTCAGTTCGCCAGGAATGACACTGCCTCTTGCTTATCAACTCTGCATTTGTGGCTTGATTGACACTTTTGAAATTCCGTCAGCTTTTCTTTCCTCTGTTTGCTTTTTTTCCCCACAGAGCAGAAAAGCAGAAGCCATTTCTAGCCATTAGCTTCACAAAATTGTGAAAGTCCACTTTGATTCATTATCTTTTTCAAGATTGAAATGAATATGATAAATGGGGGTGACAGATGCAGTTATATAAGAGATGCCAAGAAGAAAAATTTGAAAACTATATTTTCCATAGATAGGTTGAAACGTCATAGTAAAAATACTTAGAAATATTAACTTTGTTTTATTCATTGTGTAATAGCAATGTATTTATTTCTACAGAAAACCAACCTTTGAGGTGTTAAGATGGTTGAATGGGTAAAGGATCTTTCTGACAAGTCTGATGATGTGCATTTGGTCCAAGAACCCAAATATTGGAAGGAGAGAACTTATTCCTACAAGATTCTGATGTATGCACTATTTCTGTTACACACACACACACACACACACACACAAAACCACAAAAATAAATGTAATTGAATGTATTACTTAAAAAATGATCAAAGACTCCAAAATGTGTGACATACAAACAACTATGCCCAAACAAAATCTGCTAATAAATTTCTTTGCTTTACAGAAGGTGCTAATTGTCACTGATGATTTCTGTTTATAACTCTCACTATAAAATAATTGAATATTCCTAAGTTTATGGACTTTTGCTTAAGAAGTCTTGATAAAAAGAAAATACAGTCACTTCCCAATTAAAATTATGAATAATTAAATATATAAGATAATTTATTTACTGAAGTGTGGCTATTTACAATAAAATCTGTAAAA
>BDUI01000048.1:877406-906456 GCA_002335545.1 Apodemus speciosus | reverse complement strand
CGAGACAGGGTTTCTCTGTGTAGCCCTGGCTGTCCTGGAACTCACTCTGTAGACCAGGCTGGCCTCGAACTCAGAAATCCACCAGCTTCTGCCTCCCAAGTGCTGGGATTAAAGGCATGCGCCACCACCGCCCGGCTTAATGAAGTGGAAACTTACGGGTTCTTTGGAAAGTGGGTCGGAAGTTGTTTCGCTGGGGCAAACACTCGAAGGAACGTTCTGTTAAAGTGGACACAGGTGTGAAAGGCTAAGGCAGACTCGTGACGGAACATTTAGCTGAAGCAGACACAGGAGAGAGGATGTTCTGCTAAAGCAAGCACGAGAAAGGACACTCGATGAAGGATTCTTCGCTACCAACACACATGCATTGGTCTGCCTTACATTGCGTAGTTGAGCTGCATTTGTCAGGATGCCACAGAGAGAAAGAAACGACCAAAAACCAGGTTTCTGGCGGTGTCCTGCAATTTGTTGCCGCTTCCACGGGCTGGAGCTGATTGGATGCAGGTGCTGACACGAGGCACACGGGGGGGGGGGGCACGCGATGTTCGGAGGGTATGAATAGGACTCCACGGGGTGACGGAGACAGAGCTAGGCTTGCCGGCACAGCTCGCTATGCAATACTTGTGGGTCTCCCATCTTAGCTGATCTTCTCTTCCCCGAGAGAGACACAGCTGAGAACTTCTCCTGGGGGTCCTGCTGGTCCCTCCTGCTGACTGGAACCAAGGCTGAGGCCTGGCTGTCTCTGCTAGGTCATGTCACCGCTATTGCTAAGCCAGCTTTACTGAAATGGACTGCTGGTGTATCCGTGAGGTGTTTGCAAGTGCATTAAGCTGCTGACCCGTGAACTGAACTGCCCCGTATCCAGACAACACAGACAGGAGTTACTCCAAGAACCTTTTCTAAACAGGTCCACTTCCCCTGAATCCTTTCTTTCCCACTACCTCTGGTGGGTGGTGTGCTACAAGGAAAGTTAAAATGTTTAAGAACCATCATTAAACATGACGGTTGAAAAAAAATGCAAGTTACAAGTAAAACACATCCGAAAGCCTCTGCAGCATCTGCCAGTTCCTACATTGCTCAAAAGTCCGAGGTCTCTTCTTCGACTCAAGATAAATTCATAACTTTGAGCCTCTATAAAGACCGGTAAATGGGTTACACGCTCCTGACGTAAACGGCACGGAATAAATATTGTCGTTCCAAGCGGGAGGGGCAGGAGCATGGCAAAGAAGGATTGGGCCACCGTGAGACCAACATACAGCAGGGCAGACACTGAGTGCCGTGGCTCCAAGTCTCGGGCGCCGCTGCCTTTCCCCCCACCCCCACCCCTGAGATCTCCAGCTGCAGCACACCTGGCTCTCCCTTGAGGTCTCCACACTGTGTGTGCACGGCTTTCTATGGGGACATACCACAGTTTGGGCATCTCCAGTATTCCAGGGTCTCCACCCTGATATAGGAGTCAGAGCTTTCTCTGGGCTTCCTCTAGGGAGCCCAATCCCCAAGCCTTGGTAACTTTCTGGAACCTGGGTGCCAACCTCTATGACCATGTAACTCTTGCATTACCCATGCTATAAAAAGTGCCACCAGGCAGATGCCGTAGCCAAGGTCTGTGGCCGGCTAGACATACCAACTGGTTTCTTTCTACCACAGCAGTAGTGGCTTCTATGCACCAGAGCCAATAAATCTTGCAAGATACTTCCTCGAATAGATGTTTCTGAGTGGGGAAATCCTTTCAGCAATGACATCAGCTCAGTCTCTCTTTAAATAATCTTGTATTTTTACCAGCTGGCACATTTCTCTTGTTTTGGTATTTATTTTTATGTGTATGAGTGTTTTGCCTGCCTGCAAAATAGTGTGTGCACTATTTGTGTGCCTAGTGCCCATGGAGACCAGAAGAGGGCATTGGATTTCCTAGAACTGGAGTTACAGACAGTCTCGAGCCATCATGTAGAGTCTGGGAATTGAACCCAGGCTGGAAGAGTTCCCAGTGTTCTCTTCTTCTTCTTCTTCTTCTTCTTCTTCTTCTTCTTCTTCTTCTTCTTCTTCTTCTTCTTCTTCTTCTCCTCCTCCTCCTCCTCCTCCTCCTTCTTCTTATGTATTCACCATTGTTCTGTTGAGACACTTCAGAAGAGGGCATCAGATCCCATTACAGATGCTTGTAAACCACCATGTGGTTGCTGGGAATTGAACTCAGGACCTCTGGAAGAGCAGTCAGTGTTCTTAATCACTGAGCCATCTCTCCAGTCCTCACCCAGTGTTTTTAACCACTGAGCCATCTCTCCAGCTCTTCCAGTTTCTCGTTAGAAGCTGTTTTGTCTGTACCCTTCTTACTGGAGTCTTTAAGCTCATCTACACTCTGTATTTTCCAAACAGCACATTCCCCCCACCCCAAATCTTCATGTTCTCTCTCACCTTAGTTCTAAGAGCAGTGAGCAAAAACCCTCCCACCGCCTGAATGTAGTACTATCTTACATTTCCTCCCCAAACAACTAAGTCCCCCCACCCCACCCCCACTCTTTATTTTCTCCAGAGACAGGGTTTCTCTGTTTATCCCTGCCTGTCTTGGAACTCACTCTGTAGACCTGCCCACCTCTGCATCTCAGTGCTGGAACTAAAGGACTTCGCTCTCACCACCCAG
This sequence comes from Apodemus speciosus, assembly GCA_002335545.1. Classification (NCBI taxonomy): domain Eukaryota; kingdom Metazoa; phylum Chordata; class Mammalia; order Rodentia; family Muridae; genus Apodemus; species Apodemus speciosus. The sequence continues at coordinate 903,824 of BDUI01000048.1, read as the reverse complement.
CTCCGTTACTTCTAACCTCAGCTTCCCTCACATTTTTCAGGATAAAGGAAAAATCCTGCCTCTTTGCATTCCTCCCTGGAGCGGCGGCAGTTCACATTTCTCTCAGTCCCTTGGTCTTCAGAGTCTCCTTCACAGGGTCCATGAAGCCCTTCTCTAGCCCTCGGCTTCAAACCCTTCCCCATCTCCCCCACAGCCGGTCCGAAGGTCTACCAACCACGTGGTCACACGTATCCCAGCAACACCCCCACTCCTCCAGCACCCGGAGGAGCCTCAGTTACGTTCCCCATTTCTGTTGCAAAGCACCTGCAGAAAGCAGCGAAAGGAGCGGGGGTGGGGAGATGCGTTTAAGATCACAGTTTGAGGTTGCAATCCATATGGGCGTGACAGTGCAAATGGCTTTGGCTGTGGGGTCAGTTGCGGAGCCAGTAGAGATGGGCGTTAACTCTCCTCTTCCCGACCAGAATCCCAGCCCACGGGACCGTGGGACGCGCTGTGCACATTCAGGATGGGTTTGCCCCCACTTTCTGGAAGTGAGAATCTGTGTCTAGTGCACTCTGACCAGTGACTCAATACTCTCCGGCAGTATGACAAAGATGAATGTCCACAGGTGATGGACTTTCATCAGGACAGCCTCCAGCAGGATAGAATCATCCAGAGATTCATTTTGGAAAAGAATGTCATTTCTACAGGATCCTGTTCCTTACAGACCTCATGAACTTGGCCTTTGCGGAGAGGCCTTTGAGGGATTGTGTCAGAGGTACACATCTTTAATCCCAGCATTCAAGAGGCAGAGGCAGCAAGGTTTCTGTAAGTTCAAGGCTAGCCTGGACTACTGAGACACTGTCCAGAAACCTGTCTGACAATCCCCCCAAGCCCATAGGATCTATGGGTAAAGCCGTCTCTCAGCCTTCATCTTAGAGATCATCATGTTTTCAATTTTCTTTATCAATCTTGTGGGAACTTGATCAATACAACTGATTTTTAAAGTAATCAACTTTGGATTTGGCTGATTTCTGTTTGTGACTTATTTTTCTGTTTCTTATTGCAATTTGTTTTTACATTTATTTTATACATTAAGTGTGTGATGTGTATGTATGTGTATATATGTGTATGTATGTGTGTGTGGTGTGTGTATGTTTGAGTGGTGTGTGTGTATGTGTGTGTTGTGTGTTGTATATGTGTGTGGTATGTGTGTGTGGTATGTATGTGTGCATATATGTCTGTGGTGTGTGTATGTGTGGTGTGTGTATGTATGTGTGTGTGGTATGTATGTGTGCATACATGTGTGTGGTGTGTGTATATGTGTGGTGTGTGTATGTATGTATGTGTGCATATGTGTGTAGTGTGTATATATGTGTGGTGTGTGTATGTATGTATGTGTGTGTATGTGTGGTGTGTGTATATGTGTGGTGTGTGTATGTATATATGTGTGCATATATGTGTGTGGTGTGTGTATATGTGTGGTGTGTGTATGTATGTGTGTGTATGTGTGGTGTGTGTATGTGTAGTGTGTGTATATGATGTGTGTGTATGTGTGTGTATATGTATGTGCATGTATAAGTGCATGCATGTGAGTGTCTGGGTTTGTGCACACCCTCACATTGGATCTTCTAGTCTGCTACCAGTGATAGTGTCTGAATGAGCTCTAGACAATAATTTTCTTGTGTTATTAAAAAACCTATCCTGTCCGTGATTGCCCCTAAGTGTCACCCATTGAGGGCATCTGATATGCACATGGCCGAAGCTAACCTTTCATCAGTGAGAGCAAGCGCTCCCAGGAGTCACTGACCCGCCCGCCTCCTGTGAGTCCTCCTGGTCTGTTTCCAGGATCCTGATGTGCCAGTCACAATGCTCACCAGAGGGGTATGGGTGGCATCCCTGCCCCATGCTGGCGCCCACATGGAGTTAGATTTGGGCCTCAGTGAGTCTCCACCCCAGGACAAAGGATGGAGAGAGGTCAAGGAGCAGTCCCCATCACCTCCTTATACACAGCGAAGGGACCAGCTTTCATTTCTGAGCTCTTGCCTTTGCCCTCAATTTGCGTGCCGTTCCTCGGCCCAGCTCTTAGTTAAAGGGAGACTCTGCTGTGCGTGTGGTGACAGTCTAGTCACGGAGTCCTTCTGTCACCATCCTGTGCCTTCTGTGTGCATGCCCGAAGGGATCAAGGATTCCCACTAAGGAACCCTCAGCGACCTCCCCTCATCCTTCTCATTCTCCACAGCAGGGGGCTGGTCCCATCCGATGGTTGTCAGGGAGTACAGGTGACGTCTTTCTTCCTCATGTCACGGCAGAGTGCAGTGGTGGGGCCACCTACCTGTGTCCATGATACACGGGCTCCTTCCTCTTGGGCGCTGCTAAGAGATACACTTGGGTGAAGCCGGCCATCTGATAACATGATGAGGAAGCCAGGGGACCCTGGCAACCACAGAGGGGACAATATTTCTAGGTGGACCACACACTGCCAGGCAGTGCCTGAACCTAGCCACCTGGCTCACTGGTCAGACCTCAGTCAGCCCCTTAGCCTCCCCTTGTCCCTGCTGTCCCCCAAGTGTGGAGGCCGGGCCTGGCACACAATAGTGTGATCCTCCCTATCCTCCACCCCCACGGGGTCTAATTCTCTGGCACCGCCCCAGGTTGTGAGCCTCACTTGACCACAACACGTGCAGCTCGGGGACAATCAAGCTAAAGAGTTCTGAGACAATTGCCCCTGTCTGAATCCTCTGGTTGTGGTGACGTCACACTCGGGGACAAAACACACCCGAGGCACAGTGACTTCAGACAAAGGGCCCTTTGATCACGCCCTGCTCCTGTGTCAGGTCCGTGGAGAAGCAGCAACAGTGGATATGTCATCTAAAGAGACCCTCGGATTCAAGCTCACCCAAGTTCACATGTACAAATGCCAAAAAAACCACAGAACCATGGGCGCTGTGGACAGTACCACCCACCATGGCGTTCTCAGAGTTTTCAGCCCTGAAGGCTCCTGGGGCATGTGTTTCCTGCAGATGGTGCCTTGTCAGACCTTTTAGAGGTGTGTCTAGGCTGACGCATTAGCAGCCCCTCAGCTACGACATGCTGATGACCCGCACATGATGGGCACTTGTGTAGGAATTTAAGAGCGTTATATTTGCAGGTGGGGGAATGGTGTGGGCTCTCTCACACCAGCCTAGGAAGAAATCAGATCCGGGGCCCAGGGGGAGCAGACCCCGTCTTGTCTGTCACACTTCCTTTTGTGTGACTCCACCCACTGTGGAGAACTCACAGAGACTGACTAGGAACACAAGGGAGGCTGAGGAAAGATGAAGTTTTGAATTGTAAGACAATTGGCCGGAAGCAGTTTGTGCTGGCTGGTTTTCAGTCAACTTGACACAAGCTGGAGTCATTAGAGAGGAAGGAGGGAGTCTCAGTTGAGGAGAGGTCCCCAGGAGACCCAGCTGTAGGGCATTTTCTTAATTAGGGAGTGGCTCAAACCCTGGGCTGTCGGTCCTGGGTTCTATAAGAGAGCAGGCTGAGCAAGTCATGAGAAGCAAGCCAGTAAGTCACACCCCTCCGTGGCCTCTGCATCAGCTCCTGCCTCCAGGTTCCTGCCCTGCTTGAGATCCTATCCTGACTTCTTTTAATGATGACAGTGATGTGGAGGTGTAAGCTGAATAAACCCTTTCCTCCCCAACTTGCTATTTGGCCAGTGTTTTAGTCAGGGTTTCTCTTCCTGGACAAAACATCATGACCAAGAAGCAAGTTAGGAAGGAAAGGATTTATTGAGCTTACACTTCCCACACTGCTGTTCATCACCAAAGGAAGTCAGGACTGGAACTCAAGCAGGTCAGGAAGCAGGAGCTGATGCAGAGGCCATGGAGGGATGTTTCTTACTGGCTTGCTTCCCCTGGCTTGCTCAGCCTGCTTTCTTATAGAACCCAAGACCACCAGTCCAGGGATGGCACCACCCACAAGGGGCCCTCCTCCCTTGATCACTAATTGAGAAAATGCCCCACAGCTGGATCTCATGGAGGCATTTCCTCAACTGAAGCTCCTTTCTCTGTGATAACTCCAGCCTGTGTCAAGTTGACACACACCACCAGCCAGTACAGCCAGAGAAACCCTAACTAAGACAAGTTGATACCAGGAGAGTGGAGTATTCCTGTGACAGACCCAACATGTTGTTTTGGGGGAGGACTGGGAAAGGACTTTGTAACTTTGGGCTGGAAAAGTCATTGTGTGTTGAGAGCTCAGAGAGCTGTTCTGTGGGAGCGTGGAAGATTATTGAAAGTGAAGCAGACGGTGGAGCCTGCCTCGTGCAGTTTCAGAGGGGCCAGAGACATTTCCAGGCCTTTGTGGGAAGAATCTGCGGTTCTGGTCAGCTGTGGCTGGAGAATCAACTCTGATTAACAAGATACCAGAACTACTAAAGTAAAACCTTTGCTTTGCTGGGATACTCGATGCTGGTCAGCTAGTGCTGAGAAATTAGCAGCGATTAAGAGAACAGCACTGTCGAGCGGTGGTGGCACAGGCCTTTAATCCCAACACTTGGGAGGCAGAGACAGGCGGATTTCTGAGTTCAAGGCCAGCCTGGTCTACGGAGTGAGTTCCAGGACAGCCAGGGCTATACAGAGAAACCCTGTCTCTAAAAACAGAAGAAAAGAAAAGAAAATCCAAAAAGAGCAAGAAAGCTCCAGCTGGGAGACTCAAGTTTCTCCAGAGGCAGAGAGAATGTGCCACAGGGCCAGAGACGGAGCACTCTCGTTACTGGGGCTGTCTTGTTGTGACAACAGAGTGTCCTTGGAGCCTGTGGTGAGTCTGCAAGACTGTGACTGTGGGATCCACAAGGTCCCAGCCTCGTTGGGTGGTCACAGCTGAGATCGCTGGTGTAGAGGTGGGTGGGGTATGGGGGGGTGGCAGAAGGAGCTGGGGCACACACCTGCTCTCAGGGCATCTGGACAGTAACTGTGTGAGGCCAGAACAGCCCTGTGGTCTGATGAGTCTCTCTAGGGACTGCTGGGGGAGTGGGGGTGGGGGGTGAGGACATTCACAATAGCCCTGGCTTTAGCGGAGATGTAGATAGTTTGGTATCTGGCGGGGAAAGGTATCTTTTGCAAAATTAAATCTAGCTGCTGGTGTCAGATCGCTGTCTCCTCTGATTTTCATGAAGACTCAGAAAAACCAGCGGGTGGGGTTGTAGCCTGTTTCGGGAAATATTTAAAAAGATCCTGCCATCTTTCCTGCCTCACCAGGCTGCAACACCACGTCCCTGTCGGGTCCCTGCCGGGTCCCTCTCAGCTTGTTCTGCCACCAAGTTATTCTCTCCTAACTAGCTTCCACAGCATCTCAGCTGTGTTCCCTGTCCGCGGATCCACACTCCAGTAACCAAGTAAAGCAAAACTCTTAAAGCTTAATCAACCAATCAGATTTATGTATAAATAGTATCACAATTTACAAGATGCCAGTTCAGTAATTTAAGAGCCAATTGATGATGATAAAGGCTTTATCCCAATGTTTCTAACCTTCTAAAACTTAGCTATTTGTGGCTAGTAAATGCCACGCAGGTTCACGTCCTCCGAAGCCATCTCAGTTCCTCTCCCTTCTCTCTCTGCAACCTCTGTCCCACTAACTCCTAGCTCCTTCCTTTCCCCTGTCCAATCACAGGCCTTCCACTGCTCTACTATGATTGGCCATGGAAAATCCTGCAGCAGTAGCCCAGTTAACAGAGTGGGTTACTTAAACATGCGTGAAAGCCTTGATTTGATCTGCAGCATAAACTCTGAGGTCCCAAACCTGTCACCCCAGCACCGCGGGGATGCAGGCAGGAGAATCGGGAGTGTAATGTCATCCTTGGCTGTATAATGAATTAGAGGGCAGCCTGGGCTATGTAAGACAATATCAAAAATATTGTTTATCACATCCCTAAATTCTCTCGGTAATTATGTGTCCCCACTCCGGTTCTGATGACAAGGAGTGACAGCGTCAAACCGCTTTCCTTTCTTCCCATCTGTTTTGTGTGAGGAACGGGCATGCTCAGTCCTGGCTGGCTAAAAAACCAACGAACGCACCAACCTAGGCCAGCGGGCAGTGCGTCTGGTTCCAGGAGGATGGCGGGGCATGTCCCCTGGCTCCAAAGCGACACGAGAGGCACTTCCTAACCTGTAGTCCCTGTTCCTCCTCCTCCGCCCCTCATGAAGATACAGTCTGGAGGCAAACTCCGTCTTTGGAGCGTACAGGAAGGGAACAGAAAGTGCCAGAGAAAAATAGTTCTCAATAAATCTGAAGAGAGCTGCCGTCTGGCTTTCTGCACAGTTGAACCGTCTCTAAAGCAGTTGTGAGGAGTGGGGTAAACGGGGCTGATAAGGGTATGGCTAGGACACGCCCTTCCCCTTGCAGACCCTGAACATTGACTCAGGATCTTAACAATGAGGCTTTGGGATCTACGGGGAGACAGAGTGTCCTTAGGTGTGGAGAAATTGTCCTTTGCAGCCAGGTGGCTTTGGGCTCAGTAATGAAAGTCACAAGGGTATGGCTGAGATGCCAGAGTCCTAAGACTGTTGCCCTAAGGTTTCTCATCACCGGTAGCCTCACTCTTCAGTCAGGTGACTTCCTTCCCTCTCCACAGCTAGAGGCTGGGCTCTAGGCCTGCCTGTGCTGAGTGCGCTCTGTCTTCACAGGTGTAACTCCTCAGAGCATGCCCACGGGCCTCCGCACTTACAAGGGCTTGAATGAATCCGCCTCTCCTGAGTAGCTGCCTAGCCCAAAGCCCTCACCAACAGGTAACTGCTTTGATGGGCGGCTAGAGAGGACGAGAAACTATATCTGAGAGGAAGGGACAGGTGTGTGTCCCATGACTGAAGCCTGCAGAGAATCGTAGTTGCTCTAGCTCTTGGCCACAGAGGTGACGTACTCAAGTAAATGTTAGCACAGCTAAAACTCCTTACACTCAAGTGTGTGTGTGTGTGTGTGTGTGTGTGTGTGTGTGTAAAACCAAACTCAACTCCATGGTACAACAAAGTCCTGTTCTAGTTAGGACCCTCCTTGTCGGGACCAGTGTCTTCTGGTGGTGTGGTAAGGCCAGGATGAGGAGGAGGAGGAGGAAGGGGAGAGGGAGGGGGAGGGGTGGGGGAGGAAGAGGAGGAGGAGTCAGAAGAAGAGGGAGGAGTGAGAGCATTCTGAGGAGGGCAGAGGTGAGGGAGACTTGGAACTCCACTTGCCGCCATCCAATCCTGGAGGCAGCTGCCCTCAGAGGATGAGGCTCTCTGTTGTCCGGGCGTGGTTGATGTGGCTCGGTGGCTCTGCCAGTGGGAAACCTGCCACGGACCACCCCAGCTGGGTATGGGGGTCCCTGGGATGAGGGACCTCGAAGTCTAGGTGGGTAAGGATTCGGCGGTGACAAACAGAAACAAGCACAGAGGCAGTTTGAATCTGAGTGTATTTTGCAGCTCTCAAGCAGGGGATTTTATACATTAAACCAAACATGACACATCTCTTAGAAACCATATCCAACAAACAATCATGAATACCAACAAGAATCACTTGGCACAGTAAAATACAAAAACCATCTAAGCATTGCAACCCTTAACTACATGTTCAGTGAATCACAGACAGAACAGGTAACATCATCATCAAAATATAACAATTCTAAAAGGATATGTTCAATAGGGTGATCATCCAAGGCTAGTGGCATATTCCCGAGAACAGGTTAACCAATCTGTATGGTCAGTGCTCTTAACCGCTGAGCTGACTTTCCAGCACCTGTGATTAATTATTGCTTAACATCTAATGCCTGATACTTTATAAATCTTCAAAGCATAAATTTAAACTATTTTAATTCTTTCTAATTAAGGCTTTCTTTACCATATACCAAAACCCACCTCCAATGACACACGTGTAGCCATATGAAATTTTATTGCTGGGAAAGTTTTTATCTATCATAATACTTTTGTAAACGATTTGAAAAGTAAAGCGTTGGTTTCCCTGGAGATAAGGTCGTGTTAGTGACCCGTCTCAAGGGATGATTTCATACCCATTATTCTTGCTTAAGATCATGGTCTAGGCTACCAGGAACCCGTAGGTAAGAAAAGGAACGAAAGAGAACAAAACAGAAAACTTGCCGTGAGAACTACGGCTCAATATGTTTTCTTCAGCGAAAGTTCCACAACCAGTTCCAGGAGGCCACCTTCTTTTGAAGTCTAATGCCTCAGTCTATAGAATTTGTCACACAGATTCTACTGGGGTCTGTGTGGCAAAAATCCATGTGGCATCTGCCTCTTGGGACTCTTGTTCCACCCTGCTCTGTCCAGGGTTCCTGTTAGGGAGGAAAGCCAGTGCATGTGAGGCCCAGGATGCCCAGCATCGGGGTGCTTGGTGGCTTCCTTCCTTTGTTCTGGAATATTCGTATCTGAGGGTGCACAGACCCAGAGTCTGTGGCACCTTTGGGCTTGTGGCAAGGAGTATCCAAGAGGCAGCAGCCTGGCCTCAGACCTGGTGAATAAATTTTCACAGAGGTACCCAGACATAGCTCACAGCCATCTACACTTCCAGTCTCCCTCTTCTGGCCTCCTTGGGCACCAAGCTTGCATTTGGTACACAAACACACACGTAGGCAACACACACACACACACACACAAATAATTTTTCAAAAGAAGAAACCCAGACAGGTAGCAAACAAACAAACAGACGGACAAACAGCTAGCAGCCCTCCTGATTATTAACATTTGCAACACACATCACGGGGGAGAAACGTCTGTGGCGCGTCTCGGAGCAGCAGCTTCACGCTGGCTCCCGCAGGGGCAAGAGAATTGAAATTAAAAGGCACAGTAGAACACACACCTTCCGAGGCAGCGAACAAACATGGTGGGTGTCTGCGGTAGAGGGTGGTTTTGATGTTAGGGTCCTGTTTTCTAATTGGTTTGTGACCAATCAATAAAGATGTCAGGGGCCAACTGCTTAAAGCGGGGTAGATAAAAAAACAGCTGACAAGCTACATCCCTGGAGCTTGTCCTGTGAACTCCCCTGTGTGGCCTCGAGGCTAACTGCATGGTTGGCTAGCTGTGGATTTCCCTGGTGGAGGAGGCGGCAGACTTCAGTGGCACTCCAAACCCGAATCCCAGTTTTAGACAAATGGGAGGATCTGAGAGACTTCCTATGCTTGCTTTTTTTTTTTTTTTCTTTTCTGTCCTTGGTTCTGCCATCCAAACATTGATTTGGGAGCCGTGGTGGTCTGTTCTCTACCTCTGTTTCCAAGAGCCACATGGTGCCCTGTAAGAAGCCACCAAATCCAGCCACCTCATTGCTCCAAGGTCACAGCACCAAGGATACTGGCCCATTGTTCCCACGGGATGTTGCTCCCTGTCCCCGCTGCCTCCCTCTTTCTCTGAGGTTCTGCCGTCACCCCAGGGGTGGGGGGTTATCCCCAACCAAGAGAGCAGAGCCTGTGGGTCAGTAAAGGGCACAGAGCTTAAGCCATTCTGGAGACATTTTCAGGGAACGCTGTTTGCTTTACTGCATACGAGCAACCACTCTTATAGTGGGAGCGTATGGGTCGTGATTGATTAGCATATTACCTTGGATTGGCTAATCGGTCGTGATGATTAGCATATTACCTTGAATTGGCTTATCGGCCGTGGTTGATTAGCATAGTACCTTGGATGGGAGGGATAGTACTACCAGGGTGTGTATGCTGGTTAAAAGCAGGATAAAGATGTGCAGCGCACGGACTCGCATGCAGGACTCGGACTACTTGAGACGTCAGTGTTCTGACTTCAGAAGCAGGGTGCGCGAGGCTTCATATTTCGAAGCACAATGTGCCAAGTAGGCTGTCTGCCAGGTCATGGCTGCATCTTCTCCCACAGTGCTCTTTACCAGACAGACCCTCCCTGGGGCCCGATTTCCTGGGCTGTTCTGGCCAAAGCTCTTTCTCCTCTCTTTTGCCCGCTCAAATCCTACAGGAGTCAGCTCAAGGCTTTCTGTACCCATGCAAGGGTTTCCCTCATTCGGTTTCTTTCCATTGCTCCTCCAAAGACCCCAGGAGAGCAGCGACTATTCTCTTACATCCTACCAGCCGTTTGAAAATGCACTGGGGAAACTGGTAATGAAAAGAATAACCAAGAGCAAGAAAGGGCAGAGTGTTTGCTGAACTATTCAAGGAGGCAACAGGTGAGTCCCAGAGAGGGCAGCATGAATCCTCAGAGGGCCCTGGTTGTTTAGAGCAGTTGAGGCCGATACTGGGTCTTGTCACCTGGGGTGCACAGGGCATGGCACTATCTTGATACATTTGATACATAGTAATTTTATAGCATAAATTGCTCTTCTTGAGACTCGTTGGGAGTTAGGCTCAGACATCTGTATAAGATGTTACTGTAGCAGTGAATTAGTTAAACTGTTTGATGCTCCTACCCAAGAGCTCTGGATTCACCAATGAACGACACACACACACACACACACACACACACACACACACACACACCCCAGCTAATTTTGATATGCCTTAACTAGCTCAATGGTTGGGCACTTCTAAACCTCCCTGAGGTTAGCACACACTCCTCTCTTATATTTCTAGCTTAACAGCTTCTAAATCGATATTTTATCTTTGCTGCCCTGTTTCCTTGCAGGCAGGCCTCCCCACCTCCCTAGAGCTGCTTTCTCTTTCCACCTACGTTGTTGGATGTTTTCTCTCCTGCAGCTCTTTTTTTTTTTTTAAATCGCTATAATCACTTTCCTTTATTTCATGCACAAAATTCTTTAAAAATGTGTATTTTATATACTATGTTCAAAGACATAAAATTAAGATAAAATGTGTATAGGCTGTGTGTGCAGGGCAAATCAAACGGAAATCAAATGTAGGGAAACTTGTGACTGTCACGGCAACATCATACATACATACATCATACATATTACAAAAATCATTGTGTTCCCCAAATCTGGAAAAAAATCCCCAAATCCGGAAAAAAATCCCCAAATCCAAAATGTTCCTAAACACTTGCAGCCACAGCTCTGCAGCATCTGCACCACTACAGCGTGGCTGCGGGCACTTTGCCCTGGCCACGTCTGGCATTTGGTGTCCTTAGACCAGGAATGCCAACCGGGCTCATACCTCCTGCCACCATGCTCAGAAACCCAGATGCCATCCTTGAGAACTGAGATTAGCAACATCTGCAATAGCAGTCCACTGGGTGGCCCGTGGGACGGGCTGTGTCCTGTGTCCCGCCCTTGCTTCAGGCGGTGCTGCAGATGCAATCTGATGTCCGGGGAGCGCCGAAATGGAGCGGCACTGTGGGGACTTCTGTGGTGGTCCATGGGCAGGAGCTACCTGGCCTGGCCTGGTGGTGGAAGTGAAGACAGATGCCGCAGTGGGGGTGGGAAGGGGGCCATCCCTCCACCGCCTTCACCCAGAAAAGACCTCAGCATGTCAGCACACAAGGTTGCTGTCCGAACAGGAAAGGGAACCTCCCAAAAACCAAAACCCAGCGAAGGGAAACTTTAATCAAGTTTCAGAAAACCCTGCCTCAGCAGATGCACCAGCCAGGTGTAAAAACGTTCTAGCAAACATGGAGGGGAGCAGCACAGCCAGCCTGGCCTTCTACCTCTTGAAAGCACCTGGGGCAGGTTACTTGGTCCAGCTGACTTTGGGGAATGTCGCAGTGCTCCAGTGCGTGTGTCCGGTGGTGTCGGTGGAGGTCTCCACCCTCCGCTTGTGGGTTTTTTGATCCTTCTTCTTCAGGATTCTTTCCGTTTGCCGCTCCTCTTGCATGTTTTTGAAGGCCGCCTGAGCTGGCGTGCGCTTGCCCAGGAAGCGCCTTTCCTCCTCCCCCTCCTCCCCTTCCTCCTCCCCTCCTCCCCTTCCTCCTCCCCTCCTCCTCTTCCTCCTCCCCTTCTTCCTCCCCCTTCCCCCCTTCCTCCTCCCCCTCCTCCCCTCCCCAACACCTGCTTCATCATGCCAAGCTCTGCCATGCCTTTCCACTTCAGGGGGCCCTTCTGGACCTGCTCGTATGCCTCCCTAGCGTTCGTCGCCGCCATAATCCCTTTTCAAAGCGCCCCGTTTTCTTCCTGTGACTTCTACTAGCAGGTGGAAAGTTAGAGCCGCGCAGTTCCTGAGTCTGTGGTCCAGCTGTCCCAACAATGCGCGGCTGCGCATGGGAATGGGAAGAGCAAGGCTCTAGTCGAGGCTCAGTCCCCACCCCACCCCCACACCCCCAGGCTAGTTGTGTGAGCTGGTCTTCTGTAGACGTAAGTTCCTACAGATGTGCTGGCTGGTGAACGCTAGCAGAAAAGAGTCTCCTGCAGCTCTTAAATCTGCTCTCTCTCCCTCCAAGTCATGGCAAGTCTCCCTCCTCTTGGGTCCCTTGCCCTCGCAATCTAAAAGTCCCGCCTCCATCTCCCTGCGCAGCCATTGGCTGTATGGCGATCCTTTATTATCAATCAGAGCCAGCTGGGGGCAGGGACCCTCAGCGTCTGGAAGCCGGGCTTTGGGGATTTGAATTAAGACAAAGCATTAGAGCCAATCTCCAATACATCACAAGTTATTAGAGGTCAAGACACAAGCATCCGTGGCTTGGTTAAGTGTCAAATTTTGCTTTTTTTTTTTTTTTTTTAATATTTCTGGTCTTTTGTATTGATGCTCCCCACAGTGCCAAGCTAGTCTTTAATCATGTTTGGTGATTCCATCTACTTTTACACCCTTGGAGTCAACAATGAATGCCAGATACGTGTGTTCACTACAGACATGCACGGAGGCGTCCTGAGCACGTAGGTCCCCCCAGGAGGCGAAGATTTGGGAGAGAAGCAGGCTGCCGGGTCACGGGAGTCCACAGCAGAGCTGGTTCCTGAATCAGAGACCTGTGCATAGTGTTGTCTGTGTTTGTGTTTTCTTTTCTTCTTCTTCTTTTTTTAAATTGGTGTGTGAGAGAGAAAGAGATGAGGAGGAGGAGGATGCAGATGATGCAGATGATGCAGATGGTGCAGATGCAGATGTAGCAAGTGTGGCGGTTAGGGGGAAACCTGAAGTCCTTCTTTCTTCACCATGTGGGTCCCTAGGCTAGAACCAGGACATCAGGCTAGGCACCAAGTGCCTTTGTCTGTTGAGTTATCTAGCGGCCCCTAGACTTGTCTTTTAAGGCTCTCTTCATGGCTGGAGGTTATTAAGCCTGAGTGAAGAACATGGAGTCAGAGAGGGGAGGTAGTGAAGGCCTCCGGGGGGCATAAAATGACCGTGTTCCCCTCCGTCACCTTTGACAGCCACGGCCTCTGCTGAAGGTTTGTATCTGGAGCCTAAGCCCTGGGTCCCATCAAATGGGAAGTTTTGTTCTGCATCTTTATGGCCGTTTCATCTCACCACCTTCATTATTATTACCCTGTTGCCCTGTTTCAGCGGCCTCGAGAGTTCTCACCTTTCTACTCTATTTTATTCTTGTCCATTCCACCCTTATTCCAGGACACACACACCCCACCTCACACATCAGGGCCTCTTGGAAGCGTCCGGGAAATATCTACTGAGGGGGTGGGGGGTGGGGGATGGGGGAGGTGGGGGGGGCTTCACCTGACTTAAGTCAGAAGGTTTGGGAACGGTGTCTAGGACTTCAGTACTTTTAACCGAGCTGGGGTTGGAGAAGAGGGCACGACAGGCCTAATGACAAGTTACCCCACCCTCCTCAAAGGAAGGTGGCCTGCCCAGCAATAGCAGTACTCCAGGGGAGCCGGCCCGATGCAGATGGAGAATGTTCCTGCTCTCAAGGGTGATCTGCGTCTTGTGAGCTGTAGTTCTGCAGAGCTGGGAGACCATGCGTGAGGAGTAGGTTCTCCAAACCCTTTGAGCCTTCCCCCTCCTCCCCCTCATCCTCTTCCCCCTGTTCCCCCTCTTCCTCTCCCTTCCCCTCCCCCTCCTCACCCGGCTCCAGCTCCTGTCCCAACCCCAGCTGTCCTTGACTACAGTCCCGCACAGTGCAGTCGAGCCATCCTTCCCACCCCGCTGTCACTCAGGCCCAGCCCCGCCCCGCCCCGCCTCCTTCCCCCCCCCCGCCCCGCCCCCCCCTCCTCCCAGAAGTGATTGATAACTGCTGCCTCGGAAGGTGAAGTTTCAGCCAAGGGTTCGTGTGCTTGAACGCTTGCTCCCCGGCTGGGGGCGCTGTTGGAGGAGGCTATGAAAGCCGTAGGCTTTGTGGAGGGCCCGGTTGGTGGAGGTGGGTCATTGAAAGCTGGTCTTTGAGGGGCAGGGAGGCTCTGCTCTTCCGCTGCTCTTCCGTTCTTCCATCTGCCGTCTGCCGCTGAGATGTCTGCCGCCGAGATGTGCGGAGGCTCAAGTTTTACCGCCACTGACTGAGCTGCTCCAACTGTCCCACCACAATGGACCCTCTGAACCCTGAGCCAAAATTAGGTGCTTCCATCAGGTTTTTGGCCGCACGCAGCAAGGAGAAGAGTTTGGTCCTGGATTGTCCCTGGACTCACTGACCAGGCTCACCAGTCACTCATGTCCCTTTCCCAGCCCATGTTCATGCTGGAAACCCTGATCCCGGCATAGGACCTGTGTCACATCTTCAGTGCCTAAAGCTTGAAGGACAAGGGAGGACACCTTACTGCTGAAAGATCTCTCTCTCCTTCCTGCCTAAATTGACTGGCTTCCAGAGTCCCTCCGCTAGGAAGCATTCTGTCCCACGGAGAGCCCCACTCCTGTACAGCCTCTCTGCTGGGAGCTTCCAAACGTTTGGTTGTGCTCGTTGGTGTCAACGGATTCTTGAACAGGGAGATCCCTTTCCTTGGTACTGTGATGTCTCATACTGATGTGGTCGGCACTCATTGATGTTTTGCCTCCAGGCATCTGGTCCTCATCCCGTGTGGGCATCCCAGCTCCTGGAGTTACTTAGATTGTGCCTTCAGTTTCCCGAAGAGGCTTTGGGTTGCCTGCGGACAGCTCTGGGGATTGAATGCAGAACAGTGTGCATGTTAGTCAGAAATCACCCACCAAGTATATCCCAAGTCCAGCTACGTCTTTGACATACCATTTCATATAGTATTTATATGCTAAATTTATTTTAAACCACACTTTACATTTAGATGAAACAGGAAACTTATAAAACACATGCCGACTCATCTTAGTATTAGCTCTAGCAGAACGTTTCTCTGTTCGATTTTTCTGTGAACATTCCTAGTTCTGCCAATTTCTGTGCTTGCTTTCATGAGACCACACGGAATAGCATCTTTCTAAGTGAATGAAGCTCAGTCTGCCTTTCAGTGTGCATGTGCGTGTGTGCGTGCGTGCGTTTGTGTGTCAGTGTGTGCATACGTGTGTGCATATGTACATGTGCATATATACATACATATATGTGTGCCTGTGCATATGTATGCATGTGTCTCTGTGTGCATATATGTATAGACAGACTCTGGCTACTTTGTGGGTTCTTTTATCTTCCACCCTTCTTCACCCCTCTTCTTCCACCCTTTCAACCCCCTAACACTAGGTAGGAGAGAAAAAAAGGATAGAGACAAAAGGGGGTGACAATACCATTATACTACTTCCTGCTGGTTAGGGATATCAAGTTCCTGGGGGCAAGTTTGATCTTCGCTGTCAGGATATCTAATTTCTTCTTTTCGTCTCTTCACATATCACAACTACTTGACAAACCACAGCCAACAACCGGCCAACCAACCTCTTCTTTCCAGCTTCCAGCATTTATATGTCATCCAAAAAGTCCCCAGAATTCCAAAGTCAGACACTAGCAGAAACTATATGCAGCTGGCAAAGTCATGCCTCTGCTAGAGCACGAGGCAAATCATAATCACCCACTGTGGACAGCCTGAAGCAGCCCCATATCCCACACCTGGGATCAAAATAAAAACATTCTTATAATAGTTCTGTGCTTTTAAAGAAACAAAAATTCTCACTGTATATGTGTGCATGCATCTGTGTATGTCTGTGTATACATGTGTGCATGCTCATGGGAGTGCCTTGTGTGCACATGCATTTGGGTGGCTGTGTATGTCTGTGAGTGTGTACACATGTGTGCCTAAGTCTCTGTCTGTGTCTGTGTGCCTGTGCATGAGCGTGCTTTTGTGTGTGATATCCTGATTCTTTCATACTTGCCTTTAAGATCAGGAAAACCTGCTCCTCTATTTTATTTCTGTGTTTATGTATGTATTTGTCTGTGCAAGTTGATGCACATGAGTGCAGTGTCTGCAGAGGCTAGAAGAGGCCACCAGATTCTCTGGAGGTGGAGTTGCAGGAGAGTATAAGCAGTCCTATGTGGGGGACAGGAACAGAACTTGGGTCCTCTGCGAGACAGCAAGATGCACCTTACCTAGTGATGCATCTCTCCAGCACCAACCATTGCTTTTTGATAAATGGAAAGAAAGAATTTAAATTCCTTGAATGCATCTGACCTAAAGTCCAGGTGTTGTAGGTAAACAATATTTAGAAATCGGCCTTTGGGACCCTCCTGAGATTGGGGTCAAGATCTCCATATGAGGAGGCTTTGGCAGTCCCCTCTCCCCTCTTGCTTTCTGCCGTGTAAGGATCTGGACCAGCTGTGGGCATTGCCACACGCTCGTGGCTTGTTCTGTTCTTGCACCCTGAGCCTCAGACCCGTCATGGGACAGGCTTCTGTCCTTTGAGAACCAGCCAGTCTGTGTGGCTCTGCTGCAGCCCTACAAATGGACCAAGAGAATTGGCTTGCGCTTGTATCAGGTCTTTCCCTGGGGCTTCATCTTACCCTACCTGTCTTCTTTTTCTTTGTAATTTTCCACTGAAATGATTAATTTTTAAGACAGGCATGGTAGTGTATGCTTTTAATCACAGCCCTGGGGAGGGAGAGGCAGAGACAGAGGCAGGTGGGTGTTGCAAGACATTTCCTATCCATTCACACTAAGGCAGTGGGAGGCCAGTGATTGGAGGGGAGAGAGGAGGAGGGGCTGAGAGAGAGAGAGAGAGAGAGAGAGAGAGAGAGAGAGAGAGAGAGAGAGAGAGGAGAGAAAGGGCTCAGTGGATGAGATGAGCAGAGCGGAGAAGGAGGTGCGGATATCCAGATGGCTTCAGACGTATTTCTGGTGTTTTGGAGGGGTTAGATAATTGGGATAAGACTTTATCATTGTATATTGGTATTATGTAATTGGGAGTTTTATATACATAAATATATTTGGTCAACTCTTCAAGTTTAAGAATCACTCTTTACCATATACTTGGAAGGCGTGGTGCAGAGGCCTGGCGGGATGGAACTCTTAATTAATTAAATAACACTACAGGTGGATATCTGAGTTCAAGGCCAGTCTGGTCTGAAGCACGAGTTGCAGGACAGCCAGAGCTGCACAGAGAAGCCTTGTCTCAACAAACAAACAAAGATTAGTTTTCCACAGTGCCCCTTTGTTCCCTCTGGACACTGATGTTAATGTGTGCAAGTGTGGGCTCGCCTTCTCTGGCTTGTGAACGAGAGGTGCCTGTTGCATGACCCATGCTTAGGAAAAGCTCCCAGCTTCAGCTCTGTCTCAGAGTGTGTTTGGGAACACACTTGGCTTGCTTAGGAGGAGGTAACACATGGTCCTTGCTGCCCCACAAGACCCAGCAGCTCCTCTGATCATGTATTCACACCTGCCTGATTCGTGTACAGAAGGACCTTCTCCCTTCCCTCTTGATAACTTTAACTCAACAGATGTTTCCTGTGCTTTTTCTAGTGTCAAGAATGTGAAGGAATCTGGGCTATGCCAGTCCCACTGTTTGGCTACACACAGTAGTGTTAACATCTGGATACAACTAGCAAAGCAATATATATATATATATTGTTCCCAGCAAACACAGGGAAATATATGTAACTATACATATACATATATATGTTAAATTATATATATATATATATATGTGTGTGTGTGTGTGTGTGTGTGTGTGTATAAAATAGAAGGCTGCTAACTAACTCACAGAGTGGGTGAGGGATCCAGAGAGCTTGCTTAGAGACATGGCCAGGGTTGCAGAAATCTACCATACCTTGGGACATGGTATCCTCACTGACATGACCAAAAGCTCTGAGACTTCCCAGGAAGCACATTTCAAGCCATGACTCTTAACAGGCCAAGTGGGTGGAATCAGCCAGGGAAATGCTGTTACCAAGTGACAGAGGAGAGAGACTTGGTAATGAGGAAGCCAGCTGTGCAGGTAACAGGGCTGCACACACGGGGGATGTGTGCACATACACGGAGCTGCACACACAGGAACACACACCTTCCCTCTGTGGACGTAGGACCGGGGAGGCAGAAATGGCGGAGGCCAGCAGAACGTGCAGGCTTGCTGAGGAGATGGTCACATCCTCTCCACGGGGGCTTCTCCATCTCACACGGCTGGTGTTTTAGGATGAGGACTCTTGGCTGTAGCAGGGTGGAGGTGAGGCATAGTAGGGCTATTTTTGAACAGCATGGGATGTTTGGTGCACTGATCCAAACACTGCTGCTCCTTAGGTACAGTACAGCCCACCCTTGGCCAAGAGCAGAAACATATGCAGGGAGCGGTTGTGACGCTGAGGTCATGCTCCCAAATTGGTCCTTGATCGGTCAGTAAAGAAAGCCGTGGGCCAATTGTTGGGCGGAAGGGACAGGAGGGACTTCCAAGCCCCTGGAGACAAGGGGAGATGCAAGGGAGGAGAGAGAATAGCCAAGAACCCTGTGGCGGGTGGTCAGGGGAGTTGAGCAACTGAAGTTTAGGGCAGGTGGAAGAGACGAAGACGAGAAATTGATAAGGGCACGCTTTTCCAGGCGGGAGATATCAGCACCCAGCAATGGTGCCAAGAAGGCAGGTTGAAAAGGAACGACTGTGTGTTTGTGGCTTTTAATCCTTGAATTCAAGAGACGCTGGAGGGGGCTGGTAGCTCAGCCACTCCCTGGAGCAAAGGCAGGTAGAGCGTAAAACTACACGGAACACGAGTGTCCCAAGCGGTGTATAGTAGAAACTGGAGCACAGTGGGGACCATGGGAGCAGGCCATGAGAAGGTGAAGCAGAGAACCGTGGTGTAGAGCCTGCAGAAGCTAAGAGAGGCGCTTGCTGATTTTCATAGTCTTTCTGGTCTGCGGAATCACACAAAGCACTGCACCTCCCCAGGCCTGGGCTGGGACACATGGGGTGTACCTCCCCATGCTGAAACATTGAGTACGCCTGTTCCCATCCCCAGGTCCCTTGAGGTACCTGCCCCGTCCTGCTTCTTTCAGTTCTACCCTAGAACCACCTCCGAGTAGTCTTTGCTCACTGTAGCTTAGTTTGCATTGTCTAGAACTCTCCATGTAAAAAAAAATCGTCCAGTCTGGACTCTTCGGTCATGCTGGTCTTAGCGAGCTGATCTCGCTGGAGTTGTGTGGTGCCCTGCCTCACACGGTTATCCAGGCACATCTTGATGGACATTTGGGTTGATTTCCAGTCAGGGCTGTTTAAACAGAGTGGGTGTGTTTGCTGGTTGCAGGCTTTGTGTACACAGGCTATCTCTTGGGTGGAGAGGAGTCTCACAGTAAATTGTTGACTTAATCTATTTTTAGTTTCTTTCTTTTTCTTTTTTCTTGTTGTTTGCTTGGGTTTTTTTTGTTTTGTTTTGTTTTGTTTTTGTTTTTGTTTTTGTTTTTTTGAGACAGGGTTTCTCTGTGTAGCTTTAGATGTCTGAGAACTCACAGCCTGTGTAGAGCAGGCTGGTCCTGAACTCACAGAGATCCTCCGTCTGTCTCTGCCTTCCAAGTGATGGGCTTAAAGGCAGGTGCCACCACCGCCCCGGCCATTCCTATATCTTTTCAATAAGAGATACTTTTGACTGTTTTGTGTGTGTGTGTGTGTGTTTATGTGTATCATAACACATGTGACAATCCCCAGCACTGTCGAGTCCTCACATGTCACTCAGCTCGTGTTTGTTGCTGTCTTGACCCCAGCCTGACTGGCTGAGTGACATCAGATTGCTTGGCCAGGGATCTTCAGGGATTCGCATATCTTTGCCTTCCCAGGTCTGGGGTTATAATACATACCACTGCTCCCAGCCTCAGTCATGTGGGCTCTGGGAATCGAACTTGCGTCCTCTGGCATGTGCAGCAAGCTACCATGGAGCCGCTGGCTTGCCCGTTTGAAGACTGAAGTCTCACTGCAGTGAAACTTGAAGAGTCCTTGACCTCAAAGGAAAGTGATGGAGATCTGAGGAAGGCAGTTTCCTTTTCTGACAGTCAGAATAGGATAAGAGGACCCTAGACAGACAGACAGACAGACAGACACCCCCCACACACACACACGCCCCTACACACCTGTGCTACAAGCAGGCAGAGCAGACTGCTGAGCTCCCAGAGGGAGACATCTGCAAACTAGCAGCTTTCTCGAACCCTGCACAGATCACGGATGCTAAAGCTGGGTCCCAAACGCTGGGGAGTTAGGTAAGACGCTGGAAACTTTGCTTAGAAACCCTCCTCCTGCTCGTGAGAACGGGAGTGGGCCTTAGAGCACAGTGCCAGGATAACTTAATTCTCTGTAAATGTAGCTCAGAGTTTGTGTTTGGTTTGGTTTTCCGAGACAGGGTTTCTCTGTGTGGCCCTGGCTGTCCTGGAACTCGTTCTGTAGACCAGGCTGGCCTCAAACTCAGAAATCTGCCTGCCTCTGCTACCCAAGTGCTTTTGATAGGACTTTGCTGAGCCTGAATATTCCTACTTTATTACCCATCCAGATTCACGCACCAAGCAGAATCGGGACCTGCCGCTCTGCCTCGGTAAACTGTTGCTGGATCTTCCACTGTTCCCGCACACCTGCCTAGCCTTGAACTCACGGAGCTCTGCCTGCCTCTGCCCCTCCAGTGCCGGAATTAAACCCATGTGCCACCACCCCCAGCAGTTCTTGCTACTCTCTTAAAACAATATTTATCTGGGGGTCTGAGAGATGGCTCAGTGGTTAAGAGCACTGACTGCTATTCTAGGGCAATCTCGATTCAAGTCCCAGCACCCACGTGGCAGTTCGAAACTGCCTGTAACTCCACCTCCAGGGGATCTGACGCTCTCACTCTGACACACATGCAAGTAAAATGCCAACGCACATACAATAAAAATAAATCATTAAAATACTTTATGTGTATGCAAATCATTGTTTTCCCCCTGCCTATCTGTGTACCACGCTGTACCGATAGAATGATCACTCTGTCTCAGAGAGACTTGGGTGGCCGTTGCGTTTCCAGAGCCCTCATTCATTGTGTTAAACCCATCTAAGCCACGAAACCAGCTGTCACACTCAAAGACCCTGTAACAGAAGGACTCAGTTCCCCAGAAGGAAAGTGTAACAATGCAAACCCCACAGGTCTGGATGCAGGATCAGCTGCAGTTCTTGTTTTGCTTAAAAACATTTTCATTGTTGCTTTTGCTTTAAGAACCTGAGTTCTCTTCCCTCGCTGACTGAAACATCAGCATGCAAATGTGTCGCTGGCACGAGGCAGGGAATGGATGGAAGCCAGACCCTGATGCAAAAGTCAGTCCCCCTTTCTGTGTGCCCTAGACACGCTAGGCGCTAGCGCCTGCCGCTGTCTCCGGTGTCCGCGAGGGGTGGCCTTTGTTCTTCTGGGAGCCCTTGAGTCACCAGGTCTTCTTCCTTTCTGTTCACTATTGATGACTTGCAGAGAACTGGTTTGAATCAACTGCTGGGCCCTGATCCAAGTTTCTGCTGTCACTGAGGAAGCGGGGTCTTGTTTGCCCCCCACCCCCATCCCCCATCCCGGGATCTCTAGACCAGCCTCTGACACAAGGCAGAAGACCTGCCAGAGAAGGCTGCTAGGGCTAGGCTGGTGTAGACCTGGTTGGGATGCCTCCCTTTCCACCTGCCCTGTGGAGGTGGTGGTGACAATTGGAGGTTTGCAGGGGTGGGAGGTTTGCGGGGGTGGGGTGGGGGATGGGCGGTGGGGGTTGGGGGCGGGGGAGGGGAGAGCTGGAGGCTTTCCGGGGTTGGGTTGGAAGGCTTGTGGGGGCTGGAGATTTGTGGAGATGGCCCCTGCCCAAGGGCAGCCAGTTTTCACAGCCAAAGGAAGGGGCATGATAATGATGACAGGGTGGGAAGATGTTGCTATGGCAACACCGCAGCAGGCCTCTCTTGGGATGCTGCATCATAGCATGCACACTACAGATGCCGCCTTTGTCGGTATTTTGTTGGCCTCCACGGGGCTGGCATATTTTCCCTCCTGCTCAGACTCACCTAAGATACTGAATTCAGCTTCAGGAGAAATTCGGGCCAGACATCTGGTGGCTGGTCGGTCCTCGGTATGGCTGTCTCGCCATGGCGACACTAACCTGCTCATCCCTGCAGGCTCTGCTCTTCCGGTGCTTGCTTTGCTTCCAGAGCTAATTAATTAATGCCAGACTGCACCAGTGTGCTGTGAAGTTCCCTGAAGCTCCCTGGGTCCAACCTTCACTTCTTCCTGGTTTTCCTCCTTTCCTCAAGCCGGATGCTGTTCTGACCTTGTCTGTGACCCAGCCCTCAATGCAAATGTATGTCACATAGTGATCGTGTGTGTGTGTGTGTGTGTGTGTGTGTGTGTGTGTGTGTGTGTGCTTGGAACAAAGGCTTAGTGAGGCAATGTTTATCCTTACTGTGTAAATGAAAAGCCTTCTCATATCTATAGAACAGAGTACATTATTTTCTCTGTTACATATGATGTTTCGCTGGTCACGCCTACTTGATTACATGACCCCAGTGGTTTCATAGTTTGGGATGTTCAAGGTATGTGCTTGACAAGTGATGGATCAGACCCCCTCTCCTCTCTCCCCGTTCCAAGGTGGAATGGGAGGGGTTAGCTAATGTCATTCTTCCAAGGAGTCTACCAAAGACGATGCAGGCATGAGGTCCTTCCTCCCATGCCATTGTTCATTAGCCGATTACTTTCCTTGTTGTTTTGCCAACCATCAAAAGAGGAGGATTTTGTAAGCCCAGTAACTCATTAAAACAAGCACAGCCAGACTCCAGTTTGTTGATATTGATCCAGTTCTCTCTCTCTCTCTCTCTCTCTCTCTCTCTCTCTCTCTCTCTCTCTNTCTCTCTCTCTCTCTCTCTCTCTCTCTCTCTCTCTCTCTCTCTTCCCCTTTTCCTCCTCATTTCGGTCCCTCTCTATTTATTAGAAGATATCCAACCTCTCTCTCTTCCCCTTTTTCTCCTCATTTCGGTCCCTCTCTATTTATTAGAAGATATCCAACATAGAGCTTCATGCGTACAAAGCCGGGGCTTGACCACAGCCTAGCATAAAAGTCTTGGAAGAAATTCAGGATAAAGAGTGTGGAAAGAGTTAATATATATCTACTTCTGATTCTTAAGTGAAATCTTGTTTGGGACCAGGATACTAAATCCACACCTAAATCCGATCTCATTACAGATGGTTACAGATGATTAAGAAAAGGTCACTTGCTTACACAGTATGGCCGGTGACATTAGATAGCGCCTGAAACTCTAATGGAAAAGCAGTGGACTATAAGACACTGAACTGTATCTGCCTCTATTTCCAACAGACTCACATTCAACTTGTACTCACGAAAATAGCTGGGAACATTTTATTAGTCCTTTTAAAAAAAGCTAATATAAAATTATAGAAAAAAAACACGACTGGAACAATCTGCAGCGGCGGTAGCAGGAGCAGCGGCGGCGGCGGCAGCAGAAGAGATTTAATTTAGTTGATTTTCTGTGGTCGTTGGTTGTTTAGTCTCACAGTAATGGGAGCTGCGCATTTTTTGTGAGGGGGACCGAGAAACTGCGGGAGGTCTGGTTTTCCGGACAGCAGTCGGACGCAAGCCAGGGATCTGGGGATCTTCGTACCATCCCGAGATCTGAGTGGGATGTCCTTTTGAAGGCTGTGCAGTGCTCAGATGTAAGTGTGACAAAGAAAAAGTGTGACAAAGAAAAGCAGGAAGCTCATGTACTCAGTGAGAGCAGCATGCTTGTCTCCAAGAGACGTTTCATTCTGAAGGCATGCGATACCACCCTCTTACAGAAAGCACTGGGTTTGACTCCATTCAAAGCTTTTTGTATTCTCATGAGAATTTCGTGAAGCCTTCTCATCAAGGGTTTTACCACACTGGAATTTCCAGGAAGAAATTGAGTTTCTTAATGCAATTTTCTCAAATGGAGTAGGATATCATATAGGACATATGAATTCTGACTGTTGTTACTTGTATACTTTGGATTCCCCAGAGAGCTGAGTCAAATCAGCCAGATCAAACCCTGGAAACTCTAATGAGTGAGCTTGGCCCAGCAGTTACGGGCCAGTCCTACGTGAAAGATGGTGCTGGGCTGGAGAGATGGCTCAGTGGTTAAGAGCACTGACTGCTCTTCCCAAGGTCCTGAGTTCGAATCCTAGAAACCACATGGTGACTCACAACCATCAGTACGGATACAGTATACTCATTTACATTAAATAAATAAATAAATCTATACATCTTTAAAAAATATTTAAAGAAAGAAAGGAAGGAAGGAAGATGGTGTTACTGCAAAGGATGCCACTCGTGAGAGTGGAATTCGTGACCTGATACCAGGGTCTGTCATGGCTACTCAGTGAGTGGGATGAAATCAAATGGAACACATTGGAACATTCACATCACCCCAGAACCAGAATTTTCTTATGTTAGCTTTGAAACAAGCCTAAGTCACGCCTCCTATGATGACCTGATCAGGATGTCTGTAGAAGTCTTCAAGCCAGGAAAATCTGTGACCACCTTTTTTTTTTTTTTTTAAGATTTATTGATTCATTTTATGTAAGTACACTGTAGCTGTCTTCAGACACAGCAGAAGAGGGCGTCTGATCCCATGACAGATGGCTGTGAGCCACCATGCGGTTGCTGGGAATTGAACTCAGGACCTCTGGAGAGATGGGTCAGCGGTTAAGAGCACTGACCACCTTGTTTGTTAACCAGAATTCTAAACGCTGCGCAGTGCTTTCTTCACGCCAGAAGGCTGACGGTTTTAAATGTCTTGATTGACAGAGTGCTGTGCTCAACTATTGCAATTTTGTTTTTTTATACCAGTTTTGCTAAGAAACAGCAACAACAGCAGAGTTGACGAAGAAAAATGAAGGAGAAAAAGACGCAAAAAGAGAAGAAGGCACGCAGGAGGTGGTGGGTGCTTTCTAGATGTCGATCCTGAGGGCCATGCTGACCATGACCACTACCTTGTAGTTGCAGAAAGCCCTGGCTGTAATGATAGTGTAATCATTTTGAAGTGTATGTATTAATATATCAAGGAGTTAGATATCTTGCATGGATGCTTTCTTCTGTGTTTCAGTGTTCTATGCCACTCTTGCTGTGAAACTGAAGTGCATGTAGAAAAGAACTTTGACTGTATGAGTCTTTACAGCACTCCTGAAAACGACTCAATTTGGTTTATGTGCAGCGTACTATTTCTGTAGGCATCGTCCAAAATCCCCAAAAGACAAGGCTTTTGTCCCCATTAGATGCAGCCCTCCCTGACCATCTGTGACTGTTCTATTCAATGGCTGCCAGAGTTTTTACATCCAGTTACCTCCACTTTCTGGAGCACATTCTCTACTAATGTTATTAAAAATCAATTTTTGCTCCATACAGGTGTTTCATGCAATGGCAATTACGGTTTTTCTTCCACACGTTGAGTCTTTGTAAGAGCGTGATTCCGGTCGCGTGTTTTGTGTTCTACCGCTTTAGTAGCTCCTCCTGCATTTCTAGTCCTCTGGTTTTCTCACCACCCCCGATGAAGCAATACACTGTGATGCAGTGGGCTTATATCTCACACCCCAGGTGAGAGTTTGGAGATGGTTCCTTACTTAATTTTCCCCCCTAAGACATAAGAATGTGGCTTCTTTATTGGCATGAACTTCTGTGGGAGATAAATGGCAAAACTGAATGTGTCAAATGAAAAGAACTCAAATCTCCAGGGTGACGAGCAAGGAGAACCCATTAAAAAAGGAAACCCCGTGGGAAGGACAGGCTCTGAGCGCACTTTAATTGGCACTAATGGAGTGCCTACTGTGCCTTCACTAACTTACTAAGTAGTGACAGGAATGTCCACTCTGTCAAAGCGGAGAGTGAACCCTGAGCATTCCCACCCGGTAAGTGCCACTGTCGCCCCTCAGGTTTTACTAGAGGAGATTTGGATTCAGAGGAGAATCTGTGGTTTTCCTCTGTCCTGACGTGGGCTGGTCTCTGGTCTTCCTTTCACCATGGCATTCAGATGATCAGAGGAATGGCTGACCAGAGGGAGGACTCCCCGGGTTACTCAGCCAGACCGTGAATGTGTGAATGGACGGACTGGCACAATATTCTGAATGTGTTGAATGGCATTAGAAACGTGTGTTTTTCAAGAGTTGCATGTTGCCGGGCAGTGGTGGCGCACGCCTGTAATCCCAGCACTTGGGAGGCAGAGGCAGGCAGATTTCTGAGTTCGAGGCCACCCTGGTCTACAGAGTGAGTTCCAGGACAGCCAGGGCTACACAGAGAAACCCTGTCTCGAAAAAACCAAATCCAAAA
>BDUI01000048.1:825682-838755 GCA_002335545.1 Apodemus speciosus | reverse complement strand
ATCATATATTGCATATCGTATATAATAATATATAATATTACTGAAAGAGTCAAACTTTGTATTGCAGAATTTACTTTATAAAAATATAGTATATAGACACTAATATTTATAAAAGATGGGAGCTAAAATTTCCCCCGGTAATTGAATTTTCATTATCCTGTGGATGGATTTAACTTCCCTCTTGGGTCTGAGTCCTGGAAATGAATTAAGGGGTGTGGTACAGAGGCTTTGAAAATTCTGGTTACAGATGTAAGCCAGCAAACCACCAGGCTACTGAACTTGTCTTTTGAGGTGGATGGTCTAATGTGGAGAATTCTAAGGAATTAGTGTCACTGTCCTCAAACAATAAAGGAGAATCTCCCAGGAGACCTGAGATTTGTGTAAGGAAGAGTCTCTGGCTGCCCTGCACTGTTCTGAGAGGGTTCTCAGTGAGCGAGAAGGGAACCTGTCAAAACTATATAATCCAAAGGAGAGGGGAGGAGAAGGTGGGGTACATGCCCTTCTCTTGGATGGTGGTTAGTCTTCTGTTCCTTGCCTGGTCACACAGACACAGACCTCGGGAGAGTAAGGCCACTGTAAGTTTGCATGGGGGTGAGGTAGGGAATCTGATGTTTTAAGATCTCTAAGTTATTACAAACCACACACCTGTACTGTGATGTCTTAAGTAAAATTTCTAGGACCTATGTCTCCTAGCTACATTAGGGGCTGAATAAGACACTGAATCCAAGAAATCCGAAAAGCTGTAGATTCAAAAGAATGTGTGTGTGTGTGTGTGTGTGTGTGTGTGTGTGTCCTGTATTAAATTCCTGCTAGTTCATTTAAAATTAATGTCAGGAGTCCCATTACAAACTGGTAATATGTTGTTCTAATGTTCCGTGCATGGCACATGAAATATACAAATGAAAATACATTTGAATTTATTTTCATTGAGCAAAATGAATCGACAGGAATGAAAGAGAAGGCAGGTGTGCACATATATGTGCACACACTCAGGGACCCCAGCAAGGTATGTGTACACAGGCTCCCTCGGGGACCCCAGGAGACACCCACAGTTCCTACTGGGGTCTTTATCACAGTCCCTACTGGGGCCGTTTAAAGTGATTTGTTGTGACTCTTTAAAGACGACTAAGTTGTTTATGGCGATCTACTTACATGATACACCCCCCCCTTCCTGTAAAGGATTATAAACAAGTTTTAAGCGATTCTAAGACATTTGCACATACATCTAAAGACTTCCTGAAACTTATCCTCAACTGATTCCCCCCGCCCCCCCCCCCACTTCCTGAACTATCTCAGATTCGAGGGCTTTAAAGCCTGCGCATTTCTAAACCTTCCTCTGTGTGTGTGGTCTTGGGAAATGTCCTTGAGAAGGACCTGTGAGGCTGTCTAAGGTTCTGGGTACCCGGGACCGGGAATGGCAGGTGCGAAGGATAGCCGCTAGGTGTCGCTGCTGTAAGGACAAGAAGACGCGAGGACCCGCATCCCTGAGGATGCTCGAAATGTGCGCTAGAAGTAGGGCGGCCGCTATGGGGTTAGCAAGAGGCTGGGACTGCCCTGGAAGAATTCCAGCCCAGCGGTAAGCATTTTGAAATATCTTAGACAAGCTCCTGTAAGCAACTTAGAGGCATGATTTACAACTTGGCGGAAACTCTGAGGAAGGTTTGGGAAGTCAAATGACTTCTTTTAAAAGGAGAAACCGTTTCAAAACACTCTGGAAGGTGAACCTAACACCCCGGTCTCCCGCCGCGGCCAGCAAAGGGTGTGTTGGGGGCTGGGGTGGGGAGGCGAGCCGAGCAGCCCTTTACCTTGGAGTTGGAAGCCCATCTGCCCCCCTGCAACTGCAGGTCCTGAGAAGAGATCACAGCATCCGATGGACTTTCCTCCTCATCCCTAACGACACAAACTTGAAGGGGGAGCCGATGGAGACTACAAACAGCTTTATAGCCTGCCAGCGGGGCTCTGGGCTCCAAATTGCCCGGCGAGGCAGTCCCCGGTGGTTTTGGCGGGGCGGGTTCGCAGGGCCCCGCCGCGCACTCATTAGCGCCCACTCTGCTTAATGGCGTCCTGTGGTTGCCTGTTTACTTCTCCTTTGCCTGAGGCTTTGTTCCTGGCCACTGCTCGCCTTGCTCACCACCTTTCTTTGCTCCTTTGCAGGCGCAGCCTGAAGCTTGGCCAGCATCCCCGCCCAAGGCCTCAACCGGGTTCCCTCCCAGGTCTAAGGTCTACCTGGTAAGACGGGACATCCGCATGTCCTCCTGGAGTACACTGCATCCCAAAGGCCCGGGAAAGGGGGCCCTGATCCCTGCTGTGCAAGGCGGGCATTTGCCGTAAATCCCTCCACCAGAGACAACCGCCAATCACCTGCCCAACAGGCAGAGAGGGGAGGGAGACCCGACACCTCTACCCAAGCTCTCCACACCCGTGAACCTCTCTTAGGCTCGAGGGCTCTAAGGCTTGAGTAAGCAGGGACACCCCCCCCCCCGCCCCAGCTCTGGTCCCTTAATCACTTCCTGCAGAGGGGGTAAGAGTTCTTCCTTTAGAAAGACACGGCCTGAATCTGAGGTAGTCTATAGTCTCCTCAGAAAACCATCTTCACCCGCCTCCCATTTCTGCTTCAGATATTAGACTGGGGGATCGGGTGGCGTCTGTGGAGTGTAAGATGCATTTTGGTCACCCCAAAACAAACGAATGAACTCCAGCCAACCCGTAGCTACAGGGCAGTGCATGGCCGGATTTGATTTTTACTCTTGGATTTGTTAAATCTCAGGCCGCATTGTTTTGCAGGAGAGCCTGCTCCCTCTGCCCACCGCAAATCAGACCAAACCCAAAGAGTTCTTGCGGTGTTAGTTTATAGGCCATTGCGGTAGGCTCCTCTCAGGGACCTTGCAGTGACTTAAGCCATCTTCTGCCTGATACCAGGTGCGCCGCGGGGGGCTATGTATACAAAGACTACCCAGCTCTTTCTGTTCTAGGTGGTCTCCGCCCCTTTCTTCTGTCCTCTGAGTCCCGTTTCTCACCATCCCTGTACCTCTTTCTGTGTCCCCCAAGCTTGCTTCCTGCCTCTGCCTCTACCCCTTCCCAGGTCGCTACTTCTCCCCCTTCCCCCAATAAGCCCCCTTTATACCAGATCTGTTGCCTGGCATAATTTCTCAGGGATATCCCTTGGCATGGGCCCACCAAGTACCTCCTTGCTGCATTATATTTCCCAATAGTCATAAACTCCAGCTAAGCTCTGCCAAGCTTCTAGAAGAGATTCCCTTACCGGAGGCTACCCAAGAAGTCCAGGAGTTAATCTCTGTACAGAGAGTGACTTTGGAATGGCCTTTCCATCAACCAGCTGTGGGCTTGGTCGCTTGGTGCTAGAATCACATATAAAAGCCATCCAGGATAGTAAGTGGTATTTTTGCTTTTCACAAACTGGCTGCCCCCAAGTTCTAAGTCCCCAGGTTCCTCGGAGGCTTCTCCCCACGCCAGTGTTGGAGGCATTTGGTCCTCCATGTATCTGAGACTCCTCTAAGAGTGGCCCTAGAGATGGACCCCTGTATCTACAAAGCAGAATTATATTTGGAAGAGGAAACGTCCCAAGGCTTTCTTTCTGCTAAATCGGCAAGCATGGTATTGCATGCTCCTATGTGACAATTAGGGTGGAGGGTCACAGAGGACAGGTAATGTTAGAAGCTCACTTCTGGTGACCTTCAGGCCAGCCCTCCTCCCAGCCAAGTGTCTCCTAGTGTTAACTTCAGGTTGCTATTAATTCGCTTAAAAAAACAAAAACAAAAACAAAATAGAACTCCGGGGCTGCCTGCCTTCTGGTTGGTACCCTTAATTGTTTTTTTTCCCCCGAGACAGGGTTTCTCTGTATAGCCCTGGCTGTCCTGGAATTCACTCTGTAGACCAGGCTGGCCTCAAACTCAGAAATCCGCCTGCCTCTGCCTCCCAGAGTGCTGGGATTACAGGCGTGCGCCACCACCGCCCGGCTCCCTTAATTGTTGAAACGCAAGCAAATGCACAGAATTCAGGGAGAGAAAACTTCAAACGCATGATGTGTGGTATGAATTCTTGTGTCCCTCTTGACAGTCAGCCTGAGCTAAGTAAGCTGAGGTTACCCAGAAGTCACACTCTGATGTTCAGAAACGCGATTACCTTTTCACTCGGCTTCTGGCTTACAATCAGCCATTTAAAACGTCGTCCCGCAGTGTGTATTTATCTGTGCTCACTCTCTTTGGACATAAGATCACAGGGTTGCAAAACGAGCTGACCAAACGCGGGATCTTGAAGAACATGAGCGACTACGAGGATTTCTGGAAACTGGTTCAGGAGGAAGCTCTTGGAGTGGAAACTAAAGAAAAGCTCCAGAAGATAAAATCTAAGTGTTTGTATATTTCTTCCCCCTGCCTTGGGGGGAGGGGGTCTTTGTTCCTTCCAGCAATGCAGTTAGTTCTAGGAAGCAACTAGTGCTCTGTTTGTCTTCTGGGTTGAGTTCCCAAGACAGCAGTGGTTAGAGATTTTAAAGCTGTATGGATTTCTAACAATTGTATTAACACAACAAAGGTTTTGTTGTTGTTTTGTTGTTTTTATAAAATGGGTACCAGTGATGTCTTTTCTCCTGATGAGTCAGCAGAGTTGGCCCTGTTTGGGAACTGGGTCCCTGCTAAGTAGGATTACATAGTTTCCCCCTTGCTATAACTATTGACTGTTGGCCTCTTGCCAAGAACCAAGCATGCCTGTATGTGACAAATGGGTGGAGTCTTAGAGGGAAGGACCCTTGGCCTGTGTCTGTGGGTGCCATGCCCTGAAGGCAGCACGGTGGCTTCATGAAGCTCCAGGAAGGTGGCCCAGCTGGTACACGGTGGCATAGCTTTCCCAAGCTGTCAGTGTGACATGGGGACTGAAGTCTAGTGGGGACTCAGAGGCCCTGAGTCTTTCTGGATGAAACAGGTAGCCCTGCAGCTTGGGCAAAGGGTTTAAACGGTCTGTACCAGTTAGAGTAGGCAAATTGTTTTCATTGCTGAAAACACCTTTGTGTAAAGATAAAATGGGTAATTTCCAAGGTCAGTTTAGAAGTGTGTCTGCGTCAGTGCTGTTCTCTGCCCTTAGCGATTGCCTATATTTGAAAAAAAGAGCTGTGTTTGGGGCTGGGAAGTCGGCTCAGCATGCTGTGTAAGCGTGAGGTCCTCAGGTCAATCTCTAGCATCAGCAGTGGTGGCTCACACCTTTAATCCCAGCACGTGGGAGGCAGAGGCAGGCGGATTTCTTCTGAGTTCGAGACCAGCCTGGTCTACAAAGTGAGTTCCAGGGCAGCCAGGGCTACACAGAGAAACCCTGTCTCGAAAAACCAAAAAAGAAAAAAAAATCTCTAGCATCCATGTAAGAGCCAGCTGTGGAGTGGAACATGTAATCCCCACATCAAGGAGACAGAGACCTGGCTGCCCAGTAAGGCTAGCTGAATTAGTGAACTCCTGGGCCGTGAGAGACTTTTTTTTTTTTAAGGTGGAGAATGATTGAAGCAGACAGGATAACAATCTCTGGCCTTCACACAAACCTGTATACTTGTGCACACACACACACACACACATAAGCATGCATGCATACCTGTACACACATATGCACACACCCCCACATGCACCTACACACACACACACACACACACACACACACACACACACACACACACACACAAAACAGTGGCATCTTTTTTATTGCATGTCAATTGGACCCAGGAGTTCTCAATTGAGCCCCAGGTTCACACGCATAGCATGTTGGACAAATATTCTAACACTTACACCCTCCGCTCTTTATTTGAAACAAAACCCAAACAAAAGCAACTGCAACAACAATAACCGTTTCCAGGCAGTCTTATTAGGTTGCCCAGGCTGACCTCACACTTGGGGGCTGCTCCCGGCTGCCCCTGCTCTATGACATCAAGCATTTTGAAAGACAGGATCTCTGTATGTCTGGTGCGTTGTGAGCTTCTCTCAAACTCCTGCCCTTTCCGTTGGCAGTTTCTCCGAAGCTTGCTGGGTACCAGGGATTCAGGCGTGGGATGGCACACTTAGCTCCACAAATAAAAACATCCAATATCATTTAGATACACCAATTAGATAGATAATTGCTGAAATTCAAAAGTAAGTCTTGCATAGATTAAGAGCTTGTAAATTTCCAGGTTTAGGCCCAAGGGAGCTGTCTGCTCAAGCCCTGAGCTGGATTTTTAACCCTAAGCACAAATTCTCACTTTGTATAATGAACATTTATATAGTTATAAGTTTGGCTGCTGATAACCTTCTAGTCTCTCTCCAGTGATGAATCCCAGGCCCTGCCCGCCAGCTGCTCCCAGGAGAAGGAAGACCAGGATGCAGGGTACCACTGGCCAGGACAGCAGGGCACGCCAGGGGACACGGGTAAGAGTTCCTCCCAGCGTGAAAAGTGCATTTTTTCAATGCATTTTTTCTCTATTAAGGGAAAGATGTTTCTTGTTTACTACATTACAGTCCTTTGTTGTTGTTGTTGTTTAGCAGTAAAATAGCCATTAAGGAATCGATTGGAGTGACCTGCATTTTAAAATTCTTAATACTTGAAAAATAATACTTTCACATCGCCTACCTAATTTCATTTGAAGAACGTACAACAAAAAACATTCCTGATTCCCGCCTTCCTGGTGCATCTTGGGAGAAAAAAAAAAAACACGGAATTGAAATGACTCAGGGAAGGGGTCAGGTTAGCGAGATAAGTGTGAGTTACTCCTACATAACTAGGACCAAAACATCAGACACAGTGGAACAGAATACGTACTTCTTGTGACTCTCGGTCCACCGTGGTGGGGAGGGCATGGTGCCCACATCTGAGAGAGCCTGTGATGAGGCGGCTCCCATCATGGCCGACCAGGAAGCTGAGGTCATCTGAATCCAGGGGAAACTTCAGAGCCCCATCCCTGGGGACAATACTGCCAACAGCCAGGCATTGCTTTCTCAAATGACCCACAGTGTCTCCAGTAACGCTGGCAGCCAGGGAATGAGGACCACGAGCATCTATGGGGAACATGTCATAGTCAACCCACCGCAGCGGCCAACTGAAAGCAATTGTTTGGAATG
Organism: Apodemus speciosus; assembly: GCA_002335545.1. Classification (NCBI taxonomy): domain Eukaryota; kingdom Metazoa; phylum Chordata; class Mammalia; order Rodentia; family Muridae; genus Apodemus; species Apodemus speciosus. The sequence continues at coordinate 831,667 of BDUI01000048.1, read as the reverse complement.
AAAATTATTCAGTTTTTTATTCTCTAAAACCATAGTACAAGCAGTTCAAGAAGCCCTGCTGGGGATGGAGGAACACTCAGTGGTTAAGAGAACTTGATGCTTTTCCAGGGGGCCACTAGTTCAGTTCCCAGCAGCTACATCAGGTAGATCTCTTGCCTGTAACTCCCACGGCAAGAGATCGGATGCCTCCTGGCGGCCTCTGTGGGCACTGCACGTGCAGGCGGACACACACACACACACACACACACACACACACACACCTTTGCTGCAGAACATGGGGCTGGTGATCTGATCCGCCACAAGCCTCCAGCCTCACCCTACCCCGGTGTTCTCTGTATCTCCAATCCCGCCAGCTAACTGGCACCATTCCAAGTAGCCTCAGGGCCACAGTTTGGATACTGAAGACTAAAGACTCTGAGGAGTCAGTGTGGACCATGCGTGCACTCGCCAATGCTATTACAATTTAACTTGCTTAAGTTTTAGCTTATGCACTTGTGAAGATGGCGACTCGGAGACCTGGGGAAGGAGATCTGAGTTTGACTTTTGACCTTGCTCCCTGACAGGTGGTTTGGGTAGTGACCCCCACAGCATATCTTCCTAGAGGTACAGAAAAAAATGTCTGTTTAAAAGGTCCTCTTAAAATCAAGTGGTGGTGGTGGCACAGAGCGGCCTTTAATCCCAGCACTTGGAAGGCAGGCACATCTAGAGTTTGAAACCAGCCTTGTCTACAGAGTGAGTTCCGGGACAGCCAAGGCTACACAGCAAAACCCTGTCTCAAAACGCAAAACAAAGAAATAAATAAGTAAATAAATACATAAATGGATAAGTTCATAAGGTCCTCGTAAGAGGGGCCCACATGCAAAAGTCCTCGTATCAACTGTTCTGAGGATAAGCATGAAGACTGAATTGTCACGGAGAATATTTTTTTCATCTACAGGATGTTTGTGTGAACTTTGATTTTTTTTTTCTTTTTGAGATAGGGTCTACATAGCCCTAGGTTGGACCTCAAAATTTTAATCCTCCTGTCTCAGCATCCCAAATGCCAGGATTGTAGATGGGTGCCACGATACTCAGCTCAAATAATCTTAACTCAATGTGTTGTGTTTTGAATTTCTCTACCAGAAAGCTATTTTAGCCCAAGAGGGAGCCAACACACTTAGACACATCCTACCCTGTCCAGTCTGTAAGCGCAGCTCAGCCAGGCTCTGGTAGAAGACGGCTTCACACTCAGGTGCAAGGAACACCTCATCTTCAATCTGCCACACGGACCATACTGAGGAGGGGCAGTCTGTCACACGGCTGAACTTGGCTGAAGGTTTAACTTACAGCCACGGGTTTAGTTTACTTACCAATAGCTGAAGACAATCGCCATCTTTATCGTCTTTGTAGAAATCTCAACCGACAGGGGTTTGGAAGTCCATGAGTGGGAGGTGACTGGGTTTGGGTGGGGGTGTGAGGTTATGGTGAGAGTCCTCAGAAGGGGAGTCTTGCTCCCCCCATCCTCTGTATTCCAGCACAGTGGGGAAGTGGCTGTCTCCATCTTACGACCTACTCCGCTGGCTCCGTGATCTTTGACCTCCACCTTTTAAACGATGAGAAAACAGATTCCTGCCATTTAAACAACCCAGCCTGTGACGGCCACTGGAGCTAAGACAAGAGTCCAATATACACATCACATGAGTCTTTCTTTATCCTGGGTCGATTCTGAGACCAGAAAGAGGGCCCATGGGAAGGTCAGGGGATTTCAGATCAATATGGGTGGAGTTCTCTTTTGTTTATTGACAACTGGCTCGGGCCTTTAAGCCCAGCACTTGGAAGGCAGAGGCGGAGTTCTGGGACAGCCAGGGCTAGGGAATGAGACTGTGTCTCACAAAGGGGGCTGGGTGGGGTCCTTGGCCGGGGTGACGTTGACACTGTAGTTGTGGGCACACTCCCCCCTCACCCCAGAGCATATTGTTATGACAGGAAGGGTCCCTTAATGCTTCATCTAACTCAAAATGTATAATAGCTTAGATATAAGACAGAAGCAACTAGAAAAATGAACATATAATGAGGTGTCTTAATACACCTGTCTTAGCACCTATAAATTACCTATAGTTCTAGGGGTGGGACCTTGGGAGATTCTCCCCATTCAGATTGGCATGTCAGATGGTGATGGCATCTTCATGTTGGCATGTCAGCTGGTGATGTCATCACTTGGTGAGGTGGCCCTATGGTTGAGGTTCCACGGGTGCAGCTTCCCTGCCAAACAGACAAGACTCGATCTTGCAGCGATGCCCAGGCCTGTGGCTCTTACAGTCCTCCCGCCCTGGTGTCTGTGACACTCCCTGAGCATCAGCTGTAGGAGCTGTGCTGTAGATGTACTGATTACGGCTGGTCAGCTGTTACCTGTGTTTTGACCATTAGGGAATTTCTGAAATGGTCTCCACCTGCTGCAAAAAGAAGCTTCACGGATAAGATATGTATATTGTTAAATAATTTATTTTTATTTTCTGTGCATTGGTGTTTTGCCTGCATGGATGTCCGTGTGAAGGGGTCGGGTCCCCTGGAACTGGAGTTACAGGCAGCTGTGAACTACTATGTGGGTGCTGGGAATTGAACCTGCCTCCTCTGGAAGAGCAGGCAGTGCTTTTAACTGCTGAGCCAGCTATCTCTCCAGCCCAAGATATATCCATTTTAATGCTATATAATTCATTAATCCGTTTTTTTTAGATTTTTTTTAAGTTTATTTGTGCAAGTGTTTGGCCTGCACAGATGTGAGGACACCAGGAATACGCATTGTCCGTAGAGGCCAGATGACCTGTCAGAGCCTCTGGAAATGGATCGCAAACACTTGTGAGCCTCTTAGTGGGTTCTGAAAACCAAACCCAGGTCCTCTGTCGAGGCAGCAGCTGCCTTGAACGTCTGAGTCATTTCTCCACCCCATGACCTCTAACCTTTGGTCCTCTTGTCTTAGCTGGGATGTCAGGCCTGTGTCGCCATAACCAGCTTCAACTCAGTAGCTTTCTATGGGATATTAATATTATGATAACCTCGGAATTTAAATGGGGCTTACTTAAAGGACCATCTGTAATAATCGAAGGGCTTTGGGAAAAGACTCTGGACGACGAACTAAAAATAAGCGTTGTCCCGGATAAGCGTTTGAAGGGCGGAAGCCCGGTCCTCGGACACTGTCTTGGTTAATCTGCCCTCTCAGTCTGGGAAATGGAGTACCTGAAATTTTTAGCAGACTCACTTTAGAGGCGAGGAAAAGAATCATGGGAGAAGCCGGTCACACGTGTCACCATGTATCATGGGTACAGATTGGCCCTGGATGCAAACCTAGCCTATCACAAAGCCCATAGGCTGGCCTAACTGTGCGCTGTCTCCCCACTGGGGGTCGCCAGATTCGTAGGACAGCGCATGTGGGAAACTTCTCATGGACACTGACTGTGAGCTTATGATTCCAAAATGTATTTATTTTGTTTTGTTTTAAAAATACTTATTTCATGTATGTGAGTACACACTCTCTCTCTCTTCAGACACACCGGAGGAGGGCATCAGCTCCCATTACGGATGGTTGTGAGCCACCATGTATGTGGTTGCTGGGAATTGAACTCAGGACCTCTGGAAGAGCAGCCAGGGCTCTTAACCGCTGAGCCATCTCTCCAGCCCCGCATTTATTTATTTTTATTTTTAAGGATGCATTTTATTGCTCGTGTGTGTGTGTGTGTGTGTGTGTGTGTGTGTGTTTCTGTGTGCATATGCATGAGAGTACCTGAGGAGGAGGCCAAGAGAGGGTGCCAGATCCCCCAGAGCTGGAGTCACAGTGTGTGCTGGGAACTGGATTCTGGTCCCTTATAAGAACAGAGAGCTCTCAGCCACTGAGCCCTCATCTTTCCAGTCTCCAATGTCAAACTTTATGAGTCATTCAGAGCTGTCTTTTAGCCCGAGAGGCCTTCCTCAAATTGCTTTCTTCTGTGTTACTCTTGGGCCTCCCTGCTGAGGAGAGTCAGGTGAATTTGAAATTAGTTTCCATACAGAGGCTGATGCAGCTCACACCAAACTGTGAGAAAGTGCCCCTCCCCTCCTTTAATCTGGCCTGGTCCACGGGAGGCCCAGCTCCTGTTTGGTCTGAAGGAGCAAGGCACACACATCTGGGATCCACATGGTGACTCAGGAGGAGGGGATGGTTCGCAGCAAGGTGAGAAAAAATAAAGCTGAAATGAAACAAGACTCTTTTAAACATGAAAAGGAGAAGAAGTGCCTCTGAAATTAAATCCAAAATGAATTTAAGGTAATGGCCGGCATCTTGTCAACAACCAGGACCATCCAGGGAGGGCACCGGAAGCTGTGGAGGACAGCCCGGAGGAGGAGAGAAAAAAACATGGCCCGCACCAACCTGGCTTGGATCCACTCAAGTACCCAGGGGACACAGCGGTATGTTTTCACAGCGTGTGCGTGTGCGCGTGCACGTGCGGGCGCATGTGGGCTCATGAAGTTGTGTAAGCCCTTGGTGCTCGATGCGGTTTCGATTAGAGATGAGATTCGGGTCTGTGTGCCCTGAGGTCGATGCTGAATGAGGTGTAACCACCAAGATGCGGGGTCCACCATGGAATTAGGGTTTCCATGGTGCCCGTTATGTGGCAGGCTTAAGCCTGACTGTGTGGACCAGAGGCCACGCCCCCACGGGGAAAGCGCAGAGATGCAGGCAAGATGCCAATGGTTCGGAGAGCCTGAGAGCAGCCATCATCTGTCTGTCTGCTGTCTGTCTGCCGTGTCTAGCCACTGTGGGGACTGTCCACTCCACTGTAGAGAGTATGGCACTGTGTTGCTCACTGGTGACCACTGTCACCTCCTTGGTATTGCTTTGCTTTCAAACAGTGTGCACCCATCGACTTTTGCAGTTGAGGGGTCAGTTTGATGTGTTAAAGGAGGGAGCCGCCATTTTTGCAGCAAACTGCAGCTTGGGTCAGTTTAACTGATGATCAAATGCTGGTCACCTCCTGGGGGTGTTCTCTACATACCTGTCCTAGAGCAGGTGGCCCTCTCACAGGAAAATGGCACAGAGGGTCACTATTTACACAGGTGGGGCAGTAGCCCTAAAATCCACCAATCCTATAGGACATGCTACAAAGTGTGGTTGAGTGATATGGATTAGTGATTCAGGGTTATGTTAGAATGTAAATCCTCAGGCCGGCTTCACTTCCTGAGGCTGAAACTGTGGACTTGGGTCAACCCTCCAGAGACTTCTGGTGTAAGACCCTAGCTTGACACCCTAACTAGGCACCAGCCCGGCTCAGGCATTAGACACCCACCTTGACTTGGGAGCTCTGCTCTGGATCTGTGAGGACACGTTGCCTGACTTCTGAGCTTTGCACACCAGCCCTGTGTGGCATCTCTCAGGCTTCCCTGTCACACTTCCCTGGCCTCGCATGGTGCATGGCAAAATACATCCACCTGACATACTTGTTCCCTGGTGGATTTCCCCCTACTCCACCCCACCCCCACCCCGTCCTGGATCCTAGGGTCAATGGGACACACTAGGGAATTATTCAGTTGTCGGCACATCAGGTTTTGAGATAAAGGTCTTCCTGGACAGTCTCCCAGACTGGCCGCCTTGCCTCAGCCTAAGTAGCTGGGACTGTGGGTGTGGTCCATCCCAGCAGTCTCTGCAAAAGACTCAGCAATGCCGGTGGCTTTGGTTTTCAATGGTAGAACCTCTCCTTGGTAACCGATTGCTCTGTCACAGAGCATATTCATCAGTCATCGTCCTCCTCAGTACACACGAGGCCAGGTCGCTTTGTTATGCTTAGCTAAAGTTAAGTCTGTGAGCTTCTGTGGAATGTGTGAGGGACAGTGGCCACAGGGTATTGAAAGACCGGAGTGTGGAGAACAGAGGGAGACTTAGATTTGTGTGTCTGTGTGTGTGTGTGTGTGTGTGTGTGTGGTGTGTGCAAAGCAGAGGGAGACTTAGACCTGTGTGTGTGTGTGTGTGTGTGTGTG
>BDUI01000048.1:763339-818124 GCA_002335545.1 Apodemus speciosus | reverse complement strand
CCCCCCCCCCGTGCTGTGGTGAATTAGAATAAACCCAGTTTTCAGATAATGCCATAGCTGCTTCTGTAGGCCATTCCTTCCTATGTGAGCAGAGTGGAAAGGGCCTCGGAGGGCCTCACTGAGTCAAAAGAGCCAGGGTTTGACCTTTCAGCTTCCCATGCTGGCTCAGCTGGGCTCAGAGCTACTGCTTGGAGGATGCAAGGCCAGCAGCCCTGCTGGTCAGATGCAGATGTGCTAACATCAGTTCACTCAGGGCATGCCTCCACCCCTGTGGATGCAACGGAACACTCACTCAGGATGTGTGGGGCCCTGGGGTCGATCCTCAGGACCATTTAAAGCAAAAGGGAGTTCCACTCATGCTTCTGAATATTTCCCCCCCAAAGTCATAGAGACAAAAGTCAGCTAGCAGCCTCCTATGCCCTCAAGTCCATCCAGTATCATGAACGACCAGTCTATTTGGAAGCACGTCTTCTTTCCAAACTTGGAAACTCAACAGAACACCCCCCGCCCCGCCCCCCAGCCGGGGCTGTTGAGGTTCGTTCCGGAAGTTCTGTACCAAGGGACAGGAACCGGCTTTGTGAAGATGAGGGCCGTGGTCGCTTTGAGATCTGCTGACACTTAACCAGATTCAGAACCAGTTGTTGGTTCTCCCTTCCTCGTAGCTGCTGGGGCGGGGGTGGGGGGGCTTTTCTAGACAGTCACCTAATTGTGGAGGACAAAATGCGGAGACTCAGACCCTGCAGGTCTATACACTGTACGACTCCACGCTGACCCCCGTTGGGTCCCAGGGCTCTGAGATGTGCCATAGTCCTTCACAGTACAAACGGCACTAGTGACCTGAAAAGACAGAAGCCAAATGGGACCGCGGCTTTTAGGGACTTCTGGTATTCCGCACTCAGACAGGACGACCACGGTCCATCTGATCTCAGGAAACGGTTTTCGTTACGTTTGTATTTGATGGCTAGGTGGTCAATAAAACCCGGAAGAGCCTCAAATAAGTTCCTTGTTTGATTTTCTTTCCCTTCCAGTGTCTCCGCTTCTGGGGGTATAGAGGCCGATAACTTTTCCCTTAACTTTGCAAAACTCTCCACTCTCACCCGGTGTGCTTCAAGCTAATGTAAAAGGCACAAAGTCCCAATGGCTGATTGTCCCCAAGTAATAGAAAGCTGGAGTGCAGACTTCTCAGCAGAAACGGGTGGCTTCACACTCTGCATTATCCTGGCCGATAATAATCCAGTTTTGCTTAAGCTGTGCAGACACAATGAATAAGCTATGCCCACGGTTTCAGTGTCAAATGGGTGTGTCCTCATTTTTAGCTGAAACGTGTCTTGTCCCCAAGGGAAACTGGCCTGCTGATTCCCTGCAGTTAGAAACCATTGACCTTATGAATTCAGATGCTCTCCTGGGTGTGGTGGTACACACCTTTAGTCCCAGAATTCGGGAGGCAGAGGCAGGTGAATCTCTGGTTTGAGGCCAGCCTGGTCTACAGAGGGAGGCTGCGGAGGCTGGGGCCTGTTGGAAGGGCAGGGGACCTGAGGGCGTTTGGTGAGATTCAGATGATCCAAAATAGGTTTGTTCTGACCATGTGGTCTGTCTGTGTCAGCATCAGGACCTTGGTGAAATGCTCATCAGTGACATTTTCATCAGGAAAAATGTCACCTGTCTGAGGAAACAACAGAGCCAGCGAAGGACCTGGGTAATAGCTCACAGGATAAAGAAAGTGCTTGCTGGGGGTAAGCATGGGGCGGGGCTCAGGTCCCCAGCACCCACATGGCAGAAGTATGTTTATCACATGCACATACAAGCAGAGCAAAACACACTTGGTAGGTTGTGTGTGTATATGGTGTGTGTGTGTGTGTGTGTGTGTGAGAGAGAGAGAGAGAGAGAGAGAGAGAGAGAGAGAGAGAGAGAGAGAGGAATAATTACGGAATAAGAGGCTCTCAGGCGGAGGAGCTGGGGAGAAAGGGTAAAGGGGGGAGCAGAGGGTGAACACACTGTATTAATGTGAAATTCTCAAAAGAATAAAAAATTGCTGGGCGGTAGTGGTGGTGCATGGCATTTGGGATTCAAGGCTAGCCTGGTCTACAGAACAAGTTCCAGGACAGCTAGGACTACACACAGAGAAATCCTGTCTTGAAAAAAAAAATTAAATAATAACAATTATAGTAATAAATAGAAATAGAAATGTATACAAGAAGTAAACATGTTTAGGTTTTAATCTTCCCAATAAAACCAACGTGAAGAACTCTTTAATAGTGCTACAAATAAATCAGTTTTCTCTTCCCTCTCTTCTCTTCTCCTTCAAGACATCGGCACAAATGAGTCAGAAATAATGGTCAAGAGCCCACCCACACGTCCTATCCATCAGCAGGCTCGTGGCTAGTTCATAAGTGCGGGGTTCTCTATTGGAAAAAAGGCAAAGGGTTTTGTGTGCGTAGCAACATAAGCCTGTTATCTTGGCAAACATACGTATTTGATTTTTAAAATCTCTTTGTGTCTCTGTCTCTGCGTGTCTGTCTCTCTGTGTCTCTGTCTCAGTCTCTGTCTCTCTGTGTCTCTCTCTGTCTCTCTGTCTCTCTCACGTGTGTGTGTGTGTGTGTGTGTGTGTGTGTGTGTGTGTGTGTGTAGAGATGCCTCACTATTTTATACTTGGGACTCACGTTCTTTCTTTTAGCCTCCCAAGTGCTAGGATTTGGGGTTACCACTCCCTCCAGCTCACATCTCTTGCTGAGGAATGTCAATCCAGCACCGGTGCTTGCTCTCAACACATCTCAGAACCTGAACTGGGAAGCATCTGAGATCTCTGGCGGCTGCTTCCAAAGGCCTTTGGATCGGAAGTTTGCATGCAAGGGGTTTCTACTGGGAGGCACACACGGGCCCTGCGGTGCCTGGGTGGAGTGTGGCGGGACTGGATCTTTATCTTATTCCAGGTGTAGCGCAGGGTTGAACCCAGCACATAGATGTGCGGTGTGTGCGTGGCAGCGCCTCTCCAGCCCTCCTAGGTCTGCGCCCGCCCCGCCCCCTCCCCAGCCTTCAGCAACTCCTCCGGGAGTTAGGGACTTCACTAGGACACTCTTTCCTCCCCTTCCACACCTGTCCCCACCTCCCCGCTGTAGTTTATGAGCCCTGGAGGAGGCAGGTTTGACACAGGGACACAGTCTCCGAGGACAGCTGCAGACGAGTTAGCTCCCCAGACAGTAAAATGTAAAGAGGGGGAGGGGCGACCTTTGAAGTTTGCGAATGCACGACTTTGACCATTTCCTTTCCTCTTCGCCGGGTGCCCAGGTATTATTGTGCTGAGAGCAACTGCCAGCTAGCTTTACAAGGAAGGATGCATTTCCGTCCCCAAGGTCTGCGTCCTCAGGGTTTAATACACTCTGAATGGCGGTTCACCTCCCGGGAGCCCTGGGCGGAGCACACGGGAACACTGGACTGGAGGTCTCCGAGAAGGGCCATCCCCGTCCTGAGAATGTACAGGCGTGAGCAGAGAACGCTCTGGAGACAAAGTTTAAACTTTGAAGATACCACTGGGCGTGCTTTCTTCCTGTGTGTCCCCCACGTATTTCCTCTGCTTTTGGTGTCCTTGAACTCAACTCGGGAGGAGGGCTGGTGACCAAGTGGACTGAACTGTGACCGGGGGCGCGATTTCTCCTCTTCATTTCATACCTGAGTTTTAGTTTGTGGTGGATAGCTGTCCTTTCTACAATGTTTGTAGTGGGTTTTTTTTTTTTCTGTTTATAAAAGAATTCCAGGAGTTTAGTTTTCTTTGTCACTTTTTGAAAGTTTACCGTGAAATGTCAGGGGGGAACAGGGGGGAGGGGAGAAGGAGGAGGTAGAAAGGAGAGAAGGGGGGGAGAAAAGGGGGGAGGAAGAGAGGAGGATAGAGAGAGGGGAGAGGAGGGAGGAGAAAGGGAGGGATGGAGAAAGAAGGAGGGGAGGAGGGAAAGAGAGGAAGGGAGGGAGAGTGGGGGGAGAGAGGGAGGAATGGAGGGATCTGCAAGCCAAAAGCCTGGGGCTTCCCTTCGCCCCTGCTGATACTCCCCAGTGTGTGGTGAAATAACCTGGCTAAAGCCACGAAATGGAGGTTGATTTCAGCTCATGGCTTAAGGAGATGCAGTTCATCAAGGCCAGCGGGTTGACTGTGTGGGTGTGGAGGGGTCGCTGGTGCGGACATCTGGGCAGGTTTCTGGTTGGCTGAGGTTTTGTTTGTTTGTTTTAACCACGGGTGCGGGTGCTTACGGGCACAACTCACAGGTGCACTGTGGGAAAGGGTGTGCCTATGTGCCCTTGTTATCACAAGGGAACAGTTCACAGGTGCATTGTGGGATAGGGTGTGCCTGTGTTAACACGTGGACACGGCTTATAGGTGCATTCTGGATGGTCTGTTTCTTCCGCCATGTATGTGTGTGTCTCTGCCACTTATGTCACACTGTCCTCATCAATGACGCCTCCCGTTGGAAAGACGAAACCTGTCCTTTTTGTTCTGGTTCAGCTTTATTCTCCTCTCTCTGGGTTTTACTCTTCCATGCAGATAAGAGTATACTAGTCATGTTTATAAAGATTGAGCTGGAATCCTTTCAAGATTATTTGTATACGTGTGTGTATGTGCATGTGTGTGCGCGTGTATGTGCACTGTGTGCTTGTGTGTGCCTGCATGCGTGTGTGTATGTGTGTGCGCCTGTGTGTGAGTGTGTGCATGTGTGTGCACTGTGTGCTTGTGTGTGCCTGCATGCGTGTGTGCATGTGTGTATGTGCATGTGTGTGCATGTGCACACACATGTGTGGGAGTGTGTATGTGTGTGCGCCTGTGTGTGTTTGTGCATGTGTGTGCACTGTGCATGTGGGCATGCCTGTGCATGCATGTATGTGCCCGAGTGTGTGTGGGCATGTGTGTATGTGTGTGTGTGTGCGCGCACACACACGCACGCGTGTTTTTGTGTGTGTGCTTGTGTGTGTGTGCACATGCGTGCATTTGAGTGTGTGTGTGTGTGTGCGCGCGCGCGTGCGTGCATGCATGCAAGCATGTGTACACTTGTGCGCACACCACAAAGTGCATGTGGAGGTAACAGGGCAACAAATAGAAGTTGGTTCTTTTTGAGCCTGGGTCTCCCTCCTCTGTCTGCTACTGTGCTGTGTGCACCAGGCTATGTGGCCCGTGGCTTCTGTCTTCCTGACTCCACCCACTGTTTTCCCGAGGCATGCTGGGATTGCGGATGTGCACCATTGATGTGTGCACCCCTAAATACAAGCTTTGCATATGGGCTTCAGGATTTGAACTAGGTTTGTGAGGCTGGAGCAGCTAAGCTGCTTAACCCACTGAGACTTCTCAGCTCTTGGTATGAATTGTGCTTACCTATAAATCTATTTTACCAAATTGATCCAATCCATGAACACCGTTGGCTTGTTGTTGTTGTTTATTTTTAATATCTAGATCTTAGATTTCTTCAGCGACATTTTATAATATTGAAATGTGTGTTCTGTGTGCTTCGTTGGGTTTCTATAGAAGATCTATTTGCTCCTAAATGGCGTGTTGACCTCGTGTCTTGTATTCTCATTGCTGTAAGTTTTTCTTGCTTTCCCTCCCAGGCCCTGCGGGAAGTGTTTCTGTGTATCTTAGTGTGACACTAAGAGCCCATGTGATCTCTTCCTGCCTCCGTTCCCATCTCTCACTTCCTATGTCCCGCTTTCCTCTCTGATGGTCTGACTGATGTACTCCAGTCTGAGGTGAGGGTGGATGCAGCCTCGAGTCCTGCGTTGAGGGCGGGGCTGTCATGAGGTGACAGAGGTGGAGGGGCCAGCACATGGCTGCCAGGCCTGATGCAAAGGGCCTATCAGAGACATTTGAAAGAAGACTTCTCTTGTTTCCTTCCAAGAGTCTTGTCACGCGGCTCACAGAATGGGGGAAACGATGCCAACAGCGTGAAGCTGCCCAGAGACTGCGTGGAGGACCTGAGGAGGTGAATGTATGGCACTCCGCCTCATCTTTGGGTGATCTCTTCCCTGTTGAGCCTTGAGAACAACTTTAGCCCTGGCAAAGGTCTCAGTGAGGATGCCTATTACATACATACATACATACATACATATACACACACACAAACACACACATACATACTCACATATACATACACACATACATACACACTACACACACATACACACATGCACGCACACATACATACACATACATACACACATACATACATACACACATGCATATATATACACATGCATACATACACACATGCATACATGCATGCATATATACACACATGCACATGTATACATGTATACACATACGCACATACACAAATACATTCATACATATACATACACACAGACACATACATACATACACACATACATACACACAGACACATACGCACACATACATGCACACGCGTGCGCGCACACACAAGGTCATCTATCTCAGGCTTGGGGGCTAGCACACGCCCCCACACCCCCCAGCTCAGGCATTTCCCCCCTCCACCCTTCCTCTTCAGCTTCACAGTCTCATAATTTCAAGGTCTATTTTCTTATTTTTAGACCATCCTCCCATCTAGCCGTCTATTGTTTGCAATTTAATTGTGCATAATTTTTGCTTTTGTTGTTTTTTAAGCAATTTCTGGCGTGGGGACATAGCCCAGTGTTTGAGTAGAGGTTTAGCTTGCTTGAAGCCCTGGGTTTGATACCCCAGCACTGGAAAAAAAAAGTAAATATTTAGATAAATATAAATATTTTTCTCACCTTTTAAAGAGTGGTGTAGCTCATCACGGTGTGCTTCGGTTTTTAAAATACTACCCTAAACAACATGTTGGCTGCTACCTTTAGCGGTGAATAAAAAAAAAAAGACATTTGTTCTTTCCAGTGTCAGGCTGGGGCAGGCTCTCTTGAGTACCCCCCCAGGGGCGGGGGGAGGGGTGTCCATCTCTTGGTGCTGCCCTTTGAGATGAAGGCAGACTCGCTTAAGTACTGACATCACACCTCCAGGAATGTGCAGCTCAGGAGGAAGGCGAGGGTGAAATGTCCACACACTACAGGCACTATAAACCGAAGCTAAAGAGAGGACACGTCACCACTTAGCCATCATGAAAAGCAGGGCAGGGGGCAGCTACCGCCGGGGGACTTGCCTTCCAGTCTGTACCAGGGTAGTGCAAAGGGGCCTGTGTCCCCGATGCTTAACACATTCAAACACTGGCTGCATGTGTGAGCGTGTGAGATGTGCTCACGGTGGTGAAATGCATCTTACAGAGCAAGAGAATGTGTAAGGCAAGGACGGATTCCCAGGGCAAGATGTACCTTAGCCGGTTGTATCAGATGTATTTCACCTCCCTTGCTAACATGGAATTCTCCAGAAGGTAAGCTCCCCTCCCCCGAGAGATGGGGTCTTGGGGGTTCACTCTGCAGCCCAGACTCAAAATCCCACTGGATTATGATGTGAACCACTGCCCTTAGGTTCCCCGCCTCCCATCCCCCTCCCTTCCCTTCTCTTCCCCCCTTCTTCCTTCTCTGCTTCCTTCCTAACCTCCCCCCTCCCCCACTCCAACCCCCCAAGCCTGGCTAAGGTAGGCTCACATAGGTAAGGGCCTTAGTGTCTGCCTCAATGTCTCCTTACAGTCACCTTCCCCTCCCCCCCCCCATAGCCACTAAGAATTGTCATTACAAAAACAGCCTTCGAGCGTCCTCTTACAAAGAGCATATGATCTAATCACGAGGGAGAGCCTGGTTTAGTGAAAGACGGAGGCAAAGGCTCTGCCAGCCTGGGAGGCTGTGAGGAATATGGGAAGGAGAAGGCCAGGGCTCATCATTTACCCAGAATGGGAATCACCTCCCCGAACGAAGCTCCTTGGTGTGAACTTGAATGGCGCGTACCCACTCCTCTGGCAGTGAGCACTTCCTGCTGAGACAGACACAAACTTACCTGCGCACCAGCAGGAGCTCCGTGCACAGTTCCCTGGAGCCCAGACTGCTAAGTGGGGTGAAAGGGTGTGAGGTCAGAGGGCACGTCGTTTGTAAGTCAGAGGCAAGGCAGAGAGGTGAGGGAACTATTTACAAGCAAACACGCTGTACCAAAGGCAGAGGCAGAGGTGGCCTCTGCACGGGCTGAGGGCACTTTTCTGTAACAGCTCGGAGATGCGGGCACTGCCCTCGCTTTCCCTAACCAGACCAAGGATGCGGTGAACCCCAATGCACGGTCTAGGACCTGGCCCGAGCTGCCACCTAAGAGTTGAACTTGGGCCTTGTGAGTCTGGCCTGGGCTGTGTCCACGACAGATAGGGAGCTGGCTCCCAGAGAGAAACCAAGTCCCTCATTCAGAGTCCACAGATGAGAGGCAGGGAATCTGTGATGAACTAGGGCCCTGGTCCTCCTCCTCAAAGCTTCATCCAATCTGTTAAAATGCCCTGCATTTGCTGCGTGGGAGGAGGTCTTACAGGAGATCAAGTTCTTTTCCAGTCAGAGGCTTGTGTGGATGGAGGCACACCCTCCCCCTAACCCCCCAGCCCCCCCTCCCCCGCGCGCCTCCTTTCTGGGAAATCTGGTCTCTCGCCATTCACTCCGGTGTTTCCCATGAAAACATTTAACAGAGCATACACCTGGGCGAAGCTTAAGAGATTCTGGTGGGCAAGGAAGCCGCTAGCTGGTCATTTGTGGGGCCGTGGGTGGGGTTTCCCTCGTTTAGGGGACCAATTCTGGCCCCACGATTAGCATTTGAATCGGGCAGCCTAGTTGTTTCGATTGAACCGAAAAAGCAAGCCTTTGTTGTTGCAATTTAAGGAGTAAGTTGTTCTCGGGTGTCCTTTAATCAGCTGGAAGGGGGAAATAGCAGTTGCTGTCTGTCTGGGAGTGCTTGCCAGGTCCACCTCTAAGGCCCCCTCCGTGCGTGCGAGCGAGCCCCAGATGCAGCCAGCCGCGCTTGGGGCTTGGGGTCCCTCCCTGCCCACCACCACCGCTCCCCTCAGAACTTCTTTCCGTGCCATCAAAATACTCTCTTTGTCTGGATTAAGCCAATCGGCCTAGCAGGTCCAGGCCATACAGCCAATCTGCTGATCGATCCTCACTTCCCACACATGAGGCGCCTGAGGCCAGGGACGGGGCCACTTGAAGGCTGATATCCTAAAAACTTCACGCTCACAGCCCGCCAGGTAAAAAGGCCCCTTCAAGGGCTTGGAACGAAGTATAGCCCTTGGCAGTATTTACTTTACACGACCTGGGAGTGTAAACTACTTTTATTACTTTGGTAAAGGAACAAAATGTTTTAGGTTAAAAAGAGGAAGGGGGTGTATTCAGAAATCTTCCATGTCCTTCCTTTTTTTTTTAAGTTGGCACTCCGGGTTCTATTTTCTTACACTGAGCACAGACGGACATAAAGATGGGAGATTCTTGAGAATGGACGTGACTTCTGGTACCCCACTGAGGGAAAAGGAAGCTGTGCTTTGCTCCAGCCTGAGCCTACTCTGAGTCCCGGGGGAGCTTTGTCTCCATGCCTGTGTAGACAGGCACGCCTGCACCTCTCTCCCTCCAGACGCTCCCGGAAATGGGGGATGGCCGCCCTCTGAGGCCTTGCGTGAAGGCCCTCTCCCACCCACCCCTGGTGCACACGGAGCACCGGTAACCCTGGGACTCTGACAGTGACAGTTACTTTCTCCAGCGGAGGCCCCTCAAAGAAGCCACCCAGGGTCCTAATTAGCGAGCATCCTCCCAGAGGCGGGTCTTCTCCGAGGAAAGCAGTTTGTCAAACAGCTAGGTGTTTGCCGTTCCCTGTGTACAAGGGCAGATGTCACCTGTCCCGTCCTAGCTCAGCAGAATCCAGCCCCGTCGCTTACCTTCGCTCCCTGGTGACCCCACAGATTAGCCCCGAGACCCCCAACTGTGTTGTGAGCTCAGCTGAGCCCCTTGGGCATGGGTGGCCCGCTTCTTTGCCTCAGGTGTTCCGGGGACTCCAGGAGTCGCACAGGAGGCAGCCGAAAGCACCCCCAAGCCTGGTCCATGGCCACACTCTTCAGCCAAGAAACACAGTGTGGTTATTTATGGGTTCTGCAGCCTAGGACCTCAAAAGCAGCCTGAGGTCCCTGGGCAGGGTAACACAGAGACCTTTAATCCCAGCACTCCAGAGGCAGAAGCAGGCAGGTCTCTGTGAGTTTGAGGCCAGCCTGGTCTACATAGTTAGTAGTAGTCTAGCTGGGGCTATGTAGTGGGAACCTTGTCTGATGAAAACAAACAGAAAACAAAAATAGTCCCAGTTTGGTAACCCTGGTTCACAGAGCTGCTCTGAGAACCCCGTAAGAGCTCCCAGGAGGATTGTTAATGGAGGGGCGTTCTGAGACTACATAATGAAGTCTATACTTTAACCTGGGACAGAGCCCAGGCTTATGCAAGTTTCCCTGGTTTCTGGAGCTAGCCAAGGGTATTAAAGACATCTCCTACCCTGCCTATCGGTGCACACGTATGTACTTACACACAAGTGTATACACATGCTAGCACACACATACGCATATACAAACAATCATCCGTGCACACCTATCCGTGCACGCACAGTATTGCGTGTGTGTGTGTGTGTGTGTGTGTGTGTTCGGTATAGGTGAGGAACGCTGAGTGCCAGGCACGCCTTTTCCTTCATGATAAACAGTACGTGAGGTACGTGAGGTACGTGAGGTACGTGAGGTACGTGAGGTACGCTTGTATCTGAGCATTTTTAGGATGTCAGGCAGCCCTCATCATTCACTGCAGAGCCGAGTTAGGCTTGGGGAGTTAGTAGGTCCCATTAAAGCACACGGTCAACCGTTTCAGAGGGTGCTGCTGTCCCGTGAGCCTGTTCTAGGAGCCTTCCCTCCACCACAGTGGGCTCTCATGCTCTCCCGGAAGAGGTTCATTTTTTTTTTTTTATGACAAACTTTATTTTTAATACATGGTAAAAAAAAAAAAAAAGAAAAAAGAAAGAAAGAAAAAAGAAAAAAGAAAAGAAAAAGTGTTCCCTGAAATTCGGGCCACTTGTTCCGGATAACTGCATGCTGTGAGAGAGCTGTCCCATCAGCATGGTCTCCTGCAGGATGACCCAGCCCAGGGCGTCCAGCCTGGGGACATGTGACCGTAGCCTCTGTGTACGCAGGGGGTGCTGAGCCTGATGGCTTCCTCTGTGTGTGCTTCTTTCTGTTCGGTACCACCCGGGGCAGACTGCTGGAGAGAGATGGCCGCTTCGCAGACATGGACGCCGAGCACAGGGCTGGAAGCCTGGTCAGTGTCCCGTGGGCCCGGGGGTAGCACCGACGGCATCGAGTCCTGCTTGGATGTAGATCTGGGAGGTAGAGGGGCACCTGGGACGGAATGTGCACTGTCCCCTGGCCGCCAGTCCCAGTTCCATTTTCCCGGAATTATTGCTCAAATCAGGATCTTTTGTGGCAGTGGCCAGGGACAGAAAGAAGGTCCATTTGGGTTGTAGTGAAGTAAAGTCTGAAATCTAGGGGTCAATAGAGTCCTTGCAGGAAACCTTGGGCCTAAACCCCAGCATCATGTGAACGGGGCATGGTGACATGTACCTGTAAGCTTAGGACTTGGAAAGGTAGAGGCAGGAAAATTGAGAGTTCAGAGTCATCCTAAGCAACACAGTGAGTGTAAGGCCAGCCTGGGCTACCTGAGCACTCTGTCTCAAAAGAAAACGATCATGTGTACATTAAAAAGTGGTTCAGAGCCCAAACCACCTCACCTTCCCCTGGTCCTCTGCTCTTTCCCACATTACACTGGGTCAATAGGACCGGTTATAGAGACCGTGTGTGCGCATGCCTGCGTGTGTGCATATGTGTGCATGTGTGTATACGTGTGCATGTATGTGTGCATGTGTTGTGCTTGTGTATGTGTGTATATGTGTGCACATGTATGCATGTGCTTACCTATGTGTGTGCCTGCTTGCGTGTACGTACATGCGTGTTTGGACTCATGTAGCAAGCATGAAGGAAGACCCAAGTAGCAGCTGTTGGTGATAAGGTATAGCTTTTACAGTGGCACATATTAGACTGTGAAACATTTCATATATGAATATATAGATCATTGCCACCCTGGCTCTGCTCTAAAATCCATCTCTCGTGTTCTCAATGATGATGACAAAATGCAAGTGTTTTTCCTTCCCCAGTCGGATTACATGGTCCCAAGAGGACATCCGCAGGCAGACGGCCCACCAAGAGAACCGGGGGAGGAGGAGTCCCCAGCCCCTGGCCAGCAGCCTCGAGCAGGACCTGCCCTCCGATTTCTAAAGTGCCAGAGCCCAGGAAGTCTACAGAGACGTCCCCGCCTGAAGACAGGAAGACACCAAGTGACCCTGTGTGGCATGTGAGTCATCACAGCCATGAGAACAGGCCCAGGGAGATGGCTCAGAGGACACAGGGTTTGTTGCAGGCCTCATGACCTGAGATCCCTGGGACACACGTGCTGGGAAAAGAGAACCAACTCCCACAAGGCGCTGTCTGACTTCCACACATCCTTGTGCATACATGCTAGTATACACACACACACACACACACACACACACACACACACACACACACACACACAGGTCTATAGAGTGAATTCCAGGACAGTCAGAGTGACACAGAGAAACTCCATCTCCACACACACACATGCACACACATGCAGTCATGCACACACGTAAGTATGCACACACAGACACAAGCACAACACACACACACGCACATGGATACACATGCACATACACATGCACACATACATATGCACACATGCAGGCATGCACACATGCATGTACACACATACATACATGTGCACACACATACATGCACGCAGTACATACACACACAAATATGCACTAAATAAATGTAAAAAATAGGTCAGAAGTGAGAACCTTGCCAAAGTAAATGAGTAAACAACAGAACTATGAACAGAACTCTCCCGTGGCGTTAGAAGAATTTGGAGTGGGGGAGAACTGATGTGAGTAATTCGGATTTCACCCCCAGGTTCCCCCCACTTTGGGACTCTGCCAGCCTCAGACCACTTTCTCCACTGTCCTTCCCAGGGGCCCTGGGTTGGGCAGGTGCCTATCCCTGCTGCCTCCAAACTCCATAACAGGTGTTCATACCTGAGTTAAAGTGTGTGACCCGCCATCTCCTGCCTGCCACCTCCTACGCATGGGAGACACCCTGTAACATTCTTTTAGTTTTATAGAAGCCAGCCTGGTCTGTAGAGTGAATTCCAGGACAGTCAGAGCAACACAGAGAAACCCCATCTTGGGGGAAAAGGCTTAATTAATTATTGATAAATTATTAATTGATTTATTGATTTTGATTGCTATTACAGTGCTGGGGTTGAACTTAGGATCTTTTTTTAAAGATTTATTTATTATATGAGCACACTGTAGCTGTTTTCAGACACACCAGAAAAATGTATCCAGTCTCATTACGGATGGTTGTGAGCCACCATGTGGTTGCTGGGATTTGAACTCAGGACCTTCAGAAGAGCAGTAGGTGCTCTTATCCGCTGAGCCATCTCTCCAGCCCCCAGGTTATTCATTTCGAGTGCTGTCTGAGCAAATGCTTCCCGTCTACCCTCAGTCTGGCCCCCGATGCCTTCTGATGCCCTGCAGGGTGGTTTTGTGGGCAGCCACTTTGGCTGCACTCCAGCCTAGTGAGGCTTGRTAAAGCCTTCCAGCAGAGCACTTCCTCCAGTCCTTGAGGAAACAAACATCTGCTTTTTCTGTCTGGAATCCTTTCTAGATTAAGTGTAATGAGGAGAACTGGTTTCAGCAAAGCATCTTGGAACCAAGGATGAAGCTATCATACACCTTCTCAACCTTAGGAAGCAGCTTGCCAGGGCTGGAGAGATGGCCCAGGGGTTAAGAGGCCCTGTTCTTGCAGATGAACCAAGTTCAACTCCCAACACTCACAGTTATCTGTAACTCCAGTTCCAGAGGATCAGACGCCCTCTTCTGACCTCTGAGGACACCAGCCATGCACGTGATACACGTACCTGGTGGGAATACATTCATATACGTAAAATAAATCTGAAAAAAATTAAATCAATGCGGCTGTCTGGCCAGATTATTTCAGGCGACACAGGAGAGTCCCAAGTGCTTCCAAGGCCCTGGCACCATGCGGGCACTGACATGTGGGGACCAGTGTTCCTGTCCCTTCTAGAGCTACTCTGATTTCTGGTCTCCAAAGTGACATAGATCCCATTCTTGGGCTCCTTGGCAGCACCATGGCTGTGGACAGGCAGGGCCAGAGTCATTTGAGTTAGCTGCCTGCCATTGTGAGAAATCACACTGTGGTACTCTTCTCTAGGAGGTCCCCAGGAGCCACCTACACGAAGTGACTTTAAGTTTAAGCCAACGGAACTGAGGGGATAAAAATCTCTCGTTTCTTTGGATTTTCATGCAAGTTTCAGGACAGCTGATATTTACACACACACACACACACATGCACACACAGATACACACTCAGACATACACAAACACATA
This sequence comes from Apodemus speciosus, assembly GCA_002335545.1. NCBI lineage: Eukaryota > Metazoa > Chordata > Mammalia > Rodentia > Muridae > Apodemus > Apodemus speciosus. The sequence goes on along the minus strand of BDUI01000048.1, from coordinate 803,669 downwards.
CACAGAGACCCAGACACATGCAGAAATATAAAGTAACTCACAGAAACACATGCACACACACAGATACACAGAGATATATGCCCTCACACACGCGCACACACACACACACACACACACAGATATATGCCCTCACATGCACATACACACTTGTACACACATGAACACACTCTTTCACACACAGACACCTATACTCACACTTGCTATTTGACATTTGCTTCCATTTCTCTGATGAAGACCTTGGATAAGGATTGGAAGAAGGATCCAGAAGCAGGCTTTATCTTAGCATCTTTGGCTCTCAAACCATCTGCCAAGGTGGCGTCATTGAGTACAGAATGCCAGGACAAACTTTTTCGGATTTGTGAGGGTTAGGGTTGTTGTGATTTTGTTCACGGCCAATTCCAGTTTGTCCTTAAATATCCCTCTGGGTTCGAGTTATCCAGAAAGGCGTTAGAGAGTCCGTGGCTGTCATACTCTATGGCAGACACACCAGGAGAGCAATGCTGGGAGCCCAGGGAAAGAGGAACCGAGGAACCGTTTGGAGTGAGATGGTTAAGTCCGATAGCCTTGAGGAGGTGAAACCCTCTTTAAAACATACCCCATTTGATTGTGGATGCGTTTGTCTTGGAGAGAGGACTCTTGATTTTTTTTTTAATTGTGGTATTAACAGGGCTGGAGAGATGGCTTCACAGTTAAAAGCATCCACTGGCTGCTCTTACAGAGGATCCAGGTTCAATTCCCTACACCCACATGGCAGCGCCCAACTCCTTACTACTCCAGTTCCAGGGGACCCAGCGCCCTCTTCTGGCTTCCCTGGGCACTGCATGCTCGAGGTTCATGCATGTAGGCGAAAGTGTTCATACACATTAAATTGTTTTTTAACTACATTGAGGAAGTCTGTGAGCCCCAAAAGTTAATGTCATGAATAACATGGATGGGGAAAAACCCTTTTATTAGCAGAAAAAATTCTGCACTGGTGTTAAGAGCATTTTGAGGGTGGACAGTGGTGGCGCACGCCTTTAATCCCAGCATGTGAGAGGCAGAGGCAGGCAGATTTTTGAGTTCGAGGCCAGCCTGGTCTACAGAGTGAGTTCCAGGACAGTCTGGGCAATACAGAGAAACCCTGTCTTGAAAAACAAAACAAACCAGCCAACCAAAAAAGTGCATTTTGAGTTTGTGTATAGAAAACCATCTGGATGTCATCTGTAAGAGACTCTCTCCTCTTTTCCCTTTAGGAGCAAGCGTTTAGGACACGAGAGGGGCACACTTGCTCCCGCCAGAGTGCCCACAGAACATGTGAGAGACAAGCATGCTCGTGCCGGAGTGACCCCAGATCCCAGACCTACAGCACCCCTGACCCTCACATCCGTGATCCAGACCCATCCCGTGGTGGTAGGTTCCTGTTTTCTCTCTGCCTGAGCTGGGTGGAGGCCATAGCTCTCCATGAGATCAAAGGGTAGATGAGAGCAGGGGATGCTGGAAGGGGCTGGAGGGTTGGAGTGGGAGGGGGCAGAGCAGGAGGCCAGCAAGTGTGAGCTTTCTGAGGATTCCCGGGCTGGAGATTAGATGGCCAGCAGCCTAGAGATGAAGTATGGGCGATGTCAGGCTAATGGTAGGCACCAGAGAAGAATGAATAGCCCTCTAATGGCTTTCAACCCCCTGGGTGAGTTGGAGCCAATAACTCTGGGCGAGTGTGTATTAGCAACGTTAGCGCACAGGGCAACCCTCAGAGGGTATTGTTGGGAACAACAAGAGTTTATGTAAATACCTGTTATCTTTTTTTCCCTTTCATTCACTGTAGGAGGCCAAGACAGCAAGTCGATACTGGGTGAACTATGTGGATGAAGAATAAGATGTTCTTTTCTTTAAGACAGTCATTAGAGAAAAATCCAAACAGGAAACCACAGCTTTCTTTTTCTTTGGTTCTGCATTATGATAAGCAGTGAGGCTGGTATCCGGTACAGATGCTTGCGCCTGGCAATTCGTTCTTTCGTCATAAAGGTGACACCACCATGCAGAGCCCGAACTGTGAATTTGGAGGATGGAGACGATCAGACGGGCAGCACGGCTGGCAGCAGCAGCAGGCTGAGCAGACTTGACGTCTTAATCAGGGTTTCTGTTCCTGCACAAACATGAGCAAGAAGCAAGTTGGGGAGGAAAGGGTTTATTCAGCTTACACTTCCACACTGCTGTTCATCACCAAAGGAAGTCAGGACTGGAACTCAAGCAGGTCAGGAAGCAGGAGCTGATGCAGAGGCCACGGAGGGATGTTTCTTACTGGCTTGCTTCCCCTGGCTTGCTCAGCCTGCTCTCTTATAGAACCCAAGACTACCAGTCCAGGGATGATACCATCCACAAGGGGCCCTCTCCCCCCTTGATCACTAATTGAGAAAATGCCCCACAGCTGGATCTCATGGAGGCTTTTCCTCAACTGAAGCTCCTTTCTCTGTGATGACTCCAGCCTGTGTCAAGTTGACACAAAACCAGCCAGGACACTCCAACATGAGGCTTCTGCCCGAGGTTGTCACTTCTTCTGACTTACGGTCCTTCTGCCTGGTGCTCTCTCTGCAGGGTCTTAAATAAAACAAGCTTGTTTTCTTTCTTATTAAAAAAAAAAAGATTTATTTATTTATGCATATGAGTGCTCTATTTGCAGGCATGACAGAAGAAGGCACCAGAACTCTTTACAGATGGTTGTGAGCCACCATGTGGTTGCTGGGAATTGAACTCAGGACCTCTGGAAGGGCTTTAAAAATTATTTCTAAAACAGCTTTCAAGTTATGAGTAAGGATGAGGAGGAATGAAAACGAATGAAGGGTGTTTGCTGAAATGAAATGAGCATTGTAAGTAAGAAATTACAATGAGTGGAAGTAGATTCCAACAAGGGATGGATTAGGCACACCCCAAGATGGAATTCGTGAGCCAGAGAGGCAAGAGACGTGATTGGATGTGTATCACTAAGAGACGAAGAAGTGCTGGTCCTAATAGTCCAGTGGAGTTGAACCCGGGCCCAGCGGCGATGGTGGGGAAGCTGTGGAACGCGCTGTGCTGAAGAGAAAGGGATTTCCAGAAAGGGTGAAAAATATCAACCCTCAGATTTAGCCCCCCCCCCCCCAAATCACAAACGCTAATAGAAACGACAGCACTATCTGGGGGTGTGGCTGAGTGGGAGAGTGCTCTACTTGATGCTCAAGGCCCTGGGTTCAATCCCCCAGCATTTCAAGAATACTAATGAAAGGGGCGAGGAGATAACTCAGCACCTAAAAGCCCTGGCTGCTCTTGCAGAGGACCCGGGTTCAGTTCCCACAACCCACATGGTGTCGCACAGCTGTGATTCCAGCGACAGGGGACTGATGCCCTCTTCTGGCTTCCGTGGGTACTGCATGCACACGGTACACAGACAACACACCATACAGATAAAAGATGAATGGTTAAAAAAAAAAAAAAATTCGTCCAGGTGTCGTAGTCCAGCACCCAGGAGGCAGAGGCTGGTGGATCTCTGAATTTGAGGTCAGCATGGGTTATAGAGGGAGTTCCCCTGGCTGGACAGCCAAGTCTACTGGGGACGAGGGAGGATTAAAACAAGAAGAAAGGAAAACATAAAGAGCTTTCAGAAGAACAATGGAGATCCTTAAAGGAGCCAAAGAGAAAGGCGGGTCTCATCAAGGGATGACACTCAAAGTGCAGACAGCTCCCTCGTGGAGTATCAGCGTTTTCTAAGAAAATAAGAAAATGGCACACCGGTTCAGCCATTGAAGCCTGCAGATGCAGAAAGAGGAGACAAAGAGAACTCAAACATAAATTCCCCAGAGAAAGGGCCCAGGGAGCGAGCGGTTCTCAGCTCCTCCTGTGAGGGCAGCAGTTTCCTCAGTCACAAGCCAGAGCTGCACAGTTGTCCCTCAGGACCCAGGCAGGCAACACTCCTAAAAACACAGTGGCAACCAGTAACCGCATCTAGTAACATTCTGCCCATCTTGGTAACTTCTTCCCAGGATAAAAACAACAACAACAACAACAACAACAACAAAAACAGTAGCAAATTTTGAAAGGAGGGGAAATCTTAGCATACGTTTAAATATATGTTAAAAACCACAGGTGGGTTCAACAGTGAGCTAGTGTGGCCTTTTCTTTTGAAGTTAGGGACAGCACAAGGCTCCACTTCATTTCCACTCCTGTGCAATATTGTACGAGAAGTTTGACCCACACAAGGGAAAAAAAAAGAATATAACGCTATCATCATAAGTTTTTATTTTATTTTATGTGTACAGGTATCTGCGAACCACATATACACAGTGCCTGAAGGGGTGAGGGGAGGGATTCCCCTAGAACTATGACTACAGGTGCTTGTAAGCTGATGTGTCAGGGCTGAGAATTGAGCCTGGGTCCCCTAGAAGAGCAGCCAGTGAGCTTGGCCTCTGAGCCATCACTCCAGCTCCATCATATACAGTTTAAATGCTACCGGAAAACCTAGCTGTGTTCAATTATTGCAAACATTTCTTCTATGAATAAACAGAATTTAAAATATATATATATTAACTTTTAAATGTGTGTGTGTGTGTGTGTGTGTGTGTGTGCGCGTGCGCGTGCGCACGCGTGTGTGTCCGTGATTGACCAGACACGTCCAATCTCCTGGTGTTGCAATTACAAGTGGCTGTGAACTGGGAACGGTGTGGGTGCCCGGAACCAAACTTGGGTGCTCTCAAGAGCAAAGGTACTCTGCACCATTGAGCCATCTCTCTAGCCCAGTAAATAGAACTTTAAAGATACTTGGGTACCTTTTAACTTTAGGTGAGGCTGTCTCAGTCTCAGAAGGTCCCGAGGAGGAGAAGACAGACCCAAGTTCTGAACAGGTGCCTGCAGTTTCCTCAGAAGGAAAGCAGAAGCCATGCTCCAGCCCCTGCATTCTTGCCCACACCTTCTGAGGCATGTCACCACTGGCCACCTGGGGGCCAGCTGGTATTTCAGGAATACGGTTGCAACCACTTTCTTCATTTTATAGCTCTTCGAGGGACAGTCTGTGCTTAACCACAAGAGACAGTAAGAAAAGCTGCCACCTTGGAAGATTTTGATGAAGTTGAAGGAACAATTATGTAAATATCTTAACGAGGAAAATGGACTGTCAAGTCATAATAGAAACAGAATTGTAATCTGTAGAAGTATATATTCCCATGGATGAGTTGTCAGAGCTCTTTGGAAAATCAGAAAGCTAGTTACATGGTAGAGCTAGGAATGGGGTCAGAAAATAAGAAGGTTACAGAGTTCATTCCACGCTGATAAATACATTGAGTACAGCTAGCAATTCGTTGGTTCAGTAAGGATATTCATGAGGTATGTGTGTGTGAGTGTGTGTGTGTGTGTGTGAGAGAGAGAGAGAGGGGGGTGGGGGAGGGAGAGACAGGGTGGGAGGGAAGGAAGGAGGGAGAGAGAAGAGAGAAAAGAGGAGGAAGGAAGGAAGGGGAGAAAGAAAGGGAAGGAGGGAGAGAAAGGATGGGTGGGGTGAAGAAGGGAGAGAGTGTGAGGGAAAGAAAGAGAGGTGGGTGGGTGGGGTGGGAGAGAGGAGAGAAGAGCAGAGGGGGGAGAGAGAGACAGAGACAGAGCAAATGAATATGAATCTCAGATGAGTTCGAGGCCAGCTTGGTCAACATGGCATTGAGGAAGGAGGGACAGAAGGAAGGACAGGGGAGAGGAGGGAGGAGCTGAAGGAAAGGAAGGGAGGCTGCCACTTTGGTTCCTCATCAGCCAGTGAGCAAGAAAAAGAACTGGTCTGAGGAAACACAGCCTGTTAGCACTGTTCTGAACATCAGAGGTCTGCATACACAGCACAAACCCCAGAAGGTCGAAAACTAGCCAAACCTGTTGATGCAAGTTAAGGATCCCTTGGCTGAAACGCTTGTGACCAGAAGTGTTTTAAGACTTGAGTCTTCTAGGTTTTGGAGTATTTGTACGGACTTAATTGGTTGCGCATCTCTCTAACAAATGTCTCTGAAACACCTTGTAACCGAGGCTGGAGAGAGGTCTCAGTGCATTTCTTTCTCTGGCAAAGGGCCCTGGGTTCGACTCCCAGCACTCACACGATGGCTCACAACCATCTATAAGGCCGGCTCCAGGGGGTCTGATGCCCTCTTCTGGCCTCCGTGGGCACTACACCACATATGATACGCTTACCTTCCACACGGGCAGGATACTCAGACCCACACAATAAAGTAAAATAAGATGTAAAATAGTCGCAACAACGAGAAAACCCCGCCTTGTCGTGGCAGCGTAGAGATGGCGGCTGGGTAGAGAGCAAGGCTAACCCTGCCCAACCTCATGGGCTCTCCTGATGCCATTTCTGAAGACCTCTGGGTCCCGAGCTGGCGTGGAGCTGGAGTCCCACGTTTACCAGCGGTCTGGAGGGGTGACCCAGGGCCCTCTTTGGACAGTCATCGTTTGTGGTATGGTCATCATCAGCTCAGGGACAAACTTCCATATACCACACACACACACACATAGTCCAATACACACCACATATACATAGACAGACTACACCATATCATACCATAACACACACACATACACACACACCACACTATACACACACACACCCCACACCCTACCATATACTCACACACATACACACGGACCACACCATACCACACATACACACATATGCACGCATACACACACATACCACACCATAACACACACACATACCCTACTACACACTACACACACACACATACACACATATTCCATACCATATACCACACACACACATACACAGTCCAATATATACTACCCACACATACACACACCACACCACATACACACACACCACACCATACCACACACACACACACACACACACACACACTCACACACACACACACACACTCAAGGGTTCTCGCAGGCCTGAGGAGGGCAAACGTGGCACCGGCAGGTCTTCACTTAAACCCTTGGATCACATTCCTGAAGCTAACTACCAAGGCCTATTCTCTTTTTTGGCCACTCTCTTCTCCTGCCTCATTCCTGAGGCTGGTCATCTCACCAAGGCCCAGCCGCCAAGAACACATCCATTTAGCTGCCTTAATTAAAATACGCAGTCAGGGCCTACCAACCCACCCAGCTCATTCCAACACAGACTTCCCGTTGTTCTGTCCTCTTCAAACTAACTCCTACGAAGCTATGTGCTGCTGTTCCAGCCAGATCCAGATACCTTGCCTCTTTGCCTTGCTTAATAAAGGATTACTCTGTTGGAAACTGGTCTTTTGGGGTGTGATTTGTGTCTAATCTGGGGCCCCTCCTACACACTATTCAGGCACCATCACACATAATCAAAAATAAAACACACAAATGAAAAAATAATGGTTAAGAGAGAAGACGGGTTTTCCTGCTGATATTGTCTTTTGAACTATCCCCAGGTGGTTGGTAACCTTGACGCCCTTAGAGTCATCTAAGAGGATGACTTTCTCATCAATTGAGAAAATGCCTCCATAAAAAATCAGCCTGTAGGCAAACCTTTAGGGCGTGTTCTTGATTAATAATTGACGCGGGGAGGGGGGGTGATGCTGCCGTGGGCTGGTGTTCCTGGATTGTGTAAATAAGCCGGCTGAGAAAGTCACAGAGTAGCAAACCACTAGGCCACACTCCCCCAAGGGCTCTGCTTCAGCTCCTGCCTTCAGACTCCTGCCCTGACTCCCCTGGACGGTAGAGTACAAGTCACGAGTGAGAAAAACCATTGTTTCTTTGCCCTGCTGTTTTAGGCCAGCAATAGAAACTCTAACTAATAGAGAAATTGGTAGAGTGGGGGTTTGCGGCGACAGACCTAACTACTTGTTTTGGGAGATGATGGTGGTATTTGGATTTTGGGCTGGAAAAGCCACGCGGTGCTCAGATCAGTGCTCTGTGGGAGCCCGGAACAGTAGTGTACAGACAGAGGGAGGTCAAGCTCCAGAGGGAGGCAGAACTATTCCAGCCATTTATTCGATATTTGGAATGAAGGGTCTGTGGTTCAGGCTGATGGGGCTGAAGAATCAGCTGTGATTAAGAAGAGACCAGCATCAGCTGGGCGGTGGTGGCGCACGCCTTTAACCCCAGCACTTGGGAGGCAGAGGCAGGCGGATTTCTGAGTTCGAGGCCAGCCTGGTCTACAGAGTGAGTTCCAGGACAGCCAGGGCTACACAGAGAAACCCTGTCTCAAAAAACAAAACAAAACAAAACAAAACAAAACAAAACAAAACAAAAAAACAGAAGTCACTGGTAGCCAGGCGGTGGTGGCCCACACCTTTAATCTCAGCACTGGGGAGCCAGAGGCAGGTGGATCTTTGTGAGTTTGAGGCCAGTCTGGCCTACAGAGCTAGTTCCAGGACAGCCAAGGGCTACACAGAGAAACCCTGTCTTGAAAAACCATAAATAAATAAATAAATAAATAAATAAATAAATAAATAAATAAATAAATAAATGGAGTCGCTGGACATGATGGGAAAGATCTTTAATCATGGAATTCAGGAAGCAGCGGCAGTTCAAGGCTAGCCTGGTTCGTATAGTGAGTTTCAGGCTAGCCTGGGCTACATGGTGGGAGCCTGTCTTAAAAAAAAAAAAAAAGTAGCCAAGTCCATCATCCCCTTTACCTCCCGCAGGCCAAATTCCTTTTGTAACTATATGTGCGAACGCGGTGAGCTAGCGAGAGGAAAACGCAAAGAAACCTCACTTTTCTACATACTTAAGGTGTTTCTGTGGAAATAAAATAGATTTAAATGGAGATAAATCCGAAATCAAAACTTCCTCTCATTTTCCACTCTTTCGTAGCCTTATCCACAGAAAGACTGCTGTCCCCTGACGGGGTTGTTCCTGTAAATGACATGCACCCGCGTCATCCCTGCAGACCACAGGCTTTCTTGTGCTCAGAGGAGGGACTGGCGTCTGGAGGCCGGACTGCGGGTCAGAGTTGCGCTAATTCTGACTTGCAAGTGGACTTTCCTCTCTGGGCTCTTCAGCCTGGCGGAGTCTTCCGGGGTTGGGAGCCGCGGATTCTGAATCTGTTCTCAGGAGTGTGTCAAGAGTCCCTCCCCATTTTTATCAGTCTTGCCCTTGATATGTGGGGAGATTTATCTTAACCCTCCGGCTTCCTGGGCTTCCTGCCGCAAAGCTCCCCCGGGGGCACTCGCTACCTCGCCTCCTCTTTGGCCCTTCCGGTTGCCTAGCTGTCAGCAGGTGGGCACAGCCCCCTTCCCCTCACCCACCCCTCCTCGAAGCTGCCCCACCTCCCCCGCTGGTCGCCGACCCGGGATACTCTCACAATTCCATCATTCTCCTGCTCCCGTTACTATTTTTCCCTCGAATGCTCCCTGGAAAGTCCTACTGAAAGCCTCTACAGCGGTGTTCTTCCAGGATTTTTGTGCGACTTCAAATTCCTTCAGCCAGGACCCGGGAGAACTCCAATTCTCCCGTCTAAGAAGCCTGATAGGGGTCTAACCCTCCTTTGGGCTCGTCCCTCAGCGTCCCTGTTCGTCATCAGCTCTGAAGTGTCTCGCAAAAACCTCTGACCTCCCCTTTGTGGTTGGGGAGTCTTCTCTGTCATTTAAATTAGGCTCCGTCTCAGTTTGCTGTTCTCTGGGCGGTGTGTGTGTGTGTGTGTGTGTGTGTGTGTGTGTGTGTGTGTTGGGGTGTTCAATTTTCTCAAGCCCTCTAGGCATCGAGGATTCCAGTGGCCCCTGGACCTAGCAAAGCTTTCTATATGAGCCTGCCTCTGTCTACCTCCGCTTTCTCTGAGACAGCTCTTTCTTGAGGGCTCAGTTAATAGGAAACAGAACAACACACAGGGAAAAAACAAATACGTGGACTTCTGTGGCACGTGCCCTTAGAGGTGTGCAAGCCTGCCAGGTCCGCGTCAGCTGGCTGTGGTTCACACCCCACTTGTGGGTGGGTTTCAGAGCGATGGCTGCTGCTCCTGGACACAGTGACATCTGCCTGCCATGACCATCCCCGAGTTCAAGAAGATGAGAGATGAGGCACCCCAACTGAGTGGAGCCAAGATCCAACTGTCTCAGACTTAAGCCCGGGTTGAGAGGGAGGAGAGACAACATGGTGTCTCCAAAGGGCTAAAGGCCAGTGGAGGGGTCAGGAGAATAGCGCAGACTTCTGAAAATAGCCAACAGTGGTCACCATAGAACAGCTGTCAGGCTTAAGTAGAAGGCAGAACCTGGTGGCCTCAAGGAGCAAAAGGCTGACACAGAAGACCGTGGCGTAAACAGCATGGCAGAGGCTAGGGGGACAAGCACTGCCTGGAACTCAAAGGGACAGCAAAGAAATAAAACCCGCATGGGCGGCAGTAAAATCCAAGAGTGACTCAGAGACAAATTGACAGGGTGGTGTGGTGCAAATACTTCACACTTCATTCAATCCATGCAGAAGCACCAGAGCTGAAGCTCCTCAGGGGAGAAGCAGGAGGAATGGAAGATGGGCAGGGGCTGTCATTCCCAGGCACAGCTGACCGGGAGGCTTTGCCTAGAGACCCCCAAGACAAGAAGGAGGCACAAGAGCTCCCCTCGGCTTACTCCAGAAGAAGCCTGGACCCACTGGGCATGGAAAGCTTAGGTGTGGAAGTTGAAGAGACTCAAACTACCTGCCCCAGAATGTGCCACGCCAGGGGCCACAGAGTCCCCTCTTGAGCCTTGGATTCAGAGAGCGGGGAGGTGGTGGAAGAAATGTTGTCTGGTTTGTCTTCACTGTGTCAACTCCTGTCCCTAAACCGCCAGAACTCACTCGTGAGGACATCTAGGATGAGATTGGACCTGAGAACACCTTCTTCAGATGCCCCTCCCCAGTTCTGCCCGTGCACAGGGCAGCACCTCCCTCCTGCTTACAGCTGAAAACTCTAGGGCCTGGTGACTCTCTTCCCACAGTCACAGTGACCAGCGACATATAGTCCTGCTGGCTCATTTCGAAGGCCATTTTCTACAAAAACCACAGCCACCAACGACAACCTAATGTTCCCTTTAAAGTTCAGTGTTAAAGCAGTCTGAAGAATTGTGCCCTTTTCAAAGCCCCTACCGAAGCCACCGGTTTCTTTCATTGTTTGGTGACAGGGTTGTTTTCCTTGAAGATGTCTCTGCCCTGACCTGGGATTTGGGAATCTGCCTGGTCAGCTTGGGGAAACAGGAAGTGGAGAAGGACTAGGTCGGTATACAGGAACCTGAAACCATTAGGGCTCATGTATCTGGGTTCTGCAACATGGGTATATGTTATCCACTCCTCTTCTCCTTCTTTCCAGAAAGAAGACTCCGGAGCTGTGAGGTTAGGACCCAGGATGGCTCCTCTCCTCTGTACCAGCTCCAAAGGAAAGGAGGCTTTGTTGTCTGAAAAGGGGTGAGACCTGGGAAACTGCCCCCCCCCAGGAACTGCCACGGGCATACATTTATGGTTCCTGGGCCTTTTCCTTTGTTTGCTCTTGGTGGGAATGTTGCCGTGCAGAGGCCCAGGCACAAAGCTTCTCTGGGATAGCTGAGGCTTCCTAAAACTGGCCAACCTGAGAGAGAAGCAGCGAGCAGTGCCCAGGCCACGCCTCTCGCCAAGGAAGCGCAGGTTATTAACTGGGACTTCTTTACAGCTGGCCGGGGATGTTTTTGGCTGTAAACTGTCATGCACCACAGCCCTCCTTGAAAAGGCTGTGGACGACTTTCTGGGGGACAAAGATCAGAAATTAATCAGAGAAGAGGGTAGAGACAGAATAGTCGAGCCTGGAAAGAGTCGCTTCTAGCCCTAAGCCACGGATGCGGCTTCACTGATGCGCTATGGGGTGGAGAGATCTCACTGTGCACGGTAGAAAAACGAACACCATTTATTTGCCTCCTCCTGTTTGGAGAACAGTTCAGAGCAATCTTCCACCAGCTTCCCAGACGGAGGAGAAAATCCACCTTTGAGCAACAACATCCCGAGGGCCAGAGCAGCCTTCACGCCAGAGGTTAGACACCGGCAGTCACACACCCAGCCTCCCTCCATGTACCCCTCCGCCTAGATCTATTCCAAGTGCCAGGGAGTCTCAGGCCTTTGCGTCTCCGAGGGAGAAAAGGTGGAATCTCCCCGTATACTTCTGCAAATCCACAACCCAAACTGACTGGTGGGAGTTGCTGGAGGGTCGGGGTTGGGCACAGAGCAGAGCCGTTTGGTGTCTCTGCAGAAGGAAGCGTCCCCCTCCGCTCAGCCGGACATTTCTTTATATCCTAGCCCCCAAAAGCAACCGAGCAGCCCAAAAGTCAGTGGGGAAGGGTAGAGAAGGATAGTCCAGGACGTGTTCCCATCCCACTCCGGAGTACCCACCCCACCTCCCGAGGTTGGCTCCTGGAAAATCCTCTCTCCCAGAAGTAGGGGCAGGTAGAGCCCGGAGGAGCCGTGTGTGTGTGTGTGTGTGTGTGTGTGTGTGTGTGTGTGTGTGTGTGTGTGTGTGTGTNGTGTGTGTATGTGTATGTGTTTAGCTTGATACACAACTCTGACCCCAAAGACTTCCCAGGGAATCCCAAGAGAGGCGACGAACTCAGAATTGAGTGCCCCCACCTGATTCAGGGGCCTCTTCCAAGGAGCTTCGGGGTGGGATGGGCGAGTGGGAGACGGGGAAACGGAGGCTGGAACCCAGCCAGACCCTCGTTAAAGAGCTAGGCGCGAGCCCCGGCTTCCTTTCCGCTTCCTGGGCTCCCGTTTTAGAGGAATGTTATTGTTTAAAGAGACCCCATTGAACTATTTCCTGCTCTTTGTCACCTTGCCCTCACTCTCCCGGCAGAGGTTCTCACCGAGAGGTAATAAACCAACTGCTGCCCACACCGCATGGCGAGGCGGGTAGGGAAACGCGCGCAGCGTGCGTTCCAACAATCCCCGGAGCAGAGACCGGGGGCTCCCGGGGCCACATTCGGTGCAGGCGCACCCACCGTCCAAGTCCAGCTTTTATGCGGGACGCGAGGAACACCTCCTACTAGGGTCGCTATCTGTTCGTCTATTTCCCCTCTCTGGACAGATCCGCATTGAGTTTCCCTCTCCACGCAGGTGAAGGTCGTGGGGGACCCGGTCGCCGAGGTGGGGAGTTAGTGGCAATCCACGGGGCGAGGGGACGTGTCCCAAAGCTGCTACACCTCGGGAGGCTGAGGCTTCGGAGAGGTCAAGGAGACCCGGGAGACGCCGATCCGCCGTAGTCCCGGGCTGGTGCGCGCAGCGTGGACGCTCCGCGGGGCACAGTCGCAGGCGCTGGGGCGCGCTTGCACGGCGCGTGGGAGTGGAGAGGTTAGCCGCGGCTCTGGGAGCCTGTGGGGCCTGGGTGGCTCTGGCTCGGCTTCTCGCCCTCCCCCCAGGGTCCGCCCCGCCGCTTTGATGGAGGTGCAAACATTTGGGGGAGGGCGGGGGTGTCGGGACTGCGGCCGCCGCTTTCCTTACAGGAAGCGCGCGCGGGAGCCCATTGTTGGCCCCCCAGCCTCCGGGCCCGCCCGGCCGGTCTGATATGGCCGCGCACCACCAATGGGCAGCTGCTCGGCACTTCAAAGGGTGTCCCGCCCAATCCGCCGCGCCCCCCTGCGAGGCCACCTCGGCTGTATTTATGGGGAGGGGACCCGTTTTCTCTCCTCCAGAGACTTACTCTTGTCGCGCCTTGCGGGGAGTTCAAGTGGAGCCGCGGCTCCCCAGCCCCTCTCCCCCATCCCCGCCCCCTTCCCCCCTCCATCCCGGTCCCGGTCCTCCTTTGGCGAATGTGCCCGGACCCAGGTGTGGTCTTTGGGCTCCGCAGAGTGACCTTTTTTAAATTATTATTATTATTTTCTTGGAAAAGCGGTGGCCGAGAGACGTGAAGGTGGCTGTTGGGTAGGGGGGCAAGACTCCTGGGTGGTGGAGGGGGTGGCGGTGGCGGGAGGATGAGCTCGCCCGGCGCGGAGAGCGCAGGGAAGAGCCTGCAGTACCGAGTGGATCACCTGCTCAGCGCGGTGGAGAGCGAGCTGCAGGCGGGCAGCGAGAAGGGCGACCCCACCGAACGCGAACTACGGGTGGGGCTGGAGGAGAGCGAGCTGTGGCTGCGCTTCAAGGAGCTAACGAACGAGATGATTGTGACCAAGAACGGCAGGTAGGTGCGCCCCTGGGAGAGCACCTTTTCTTCCCAACCAGCCGACTTTGTTTCTTCCCGCTGAGTTGAGCCTCCCCAGAGGATTCATAACCTTGATTTCTCGGGAACTTTCCCCGATGAAACCTGAGGAGGAAGGAGGTTTTCGAACTCTAGGGTTCCTAGTTGTACACTGGTGTGGCCAGATTTGCCTGGGGAGGGGGCGGGGGCGAAACCCTTGACTAGATTTGTCCCTCTGCTGTCTCAAGAGCCCGTGGGTTTAGTGGGGGGAGATGATTTGGTTCAAGGACTGAGAAAGCTCAGGCAAAGATGCTTGCGAGACTGGTTGCAGGGAGTCCTCTTTGGCCCGGCAGCAAACGCTTGCTCAAGCCGGCTCCCTCTCTCCAACGGATGGGTCCTCCTGCCGGCCGGGCGCTGTCTTTTCCAGGAGGATGTTCCCCGTGCTGAAGGTAAATGTGTCAGGTCTGGACCCCAACGCCATGTACTCCTTCCTGCTGGACTTCGTGGCGGCTGACAACCACCGCTGGAAGTACGTCAACGGGGAGTGGGTGCCTGGGGGCAAGCCGGAGCCTCAGGCGCCCAGCTGCGTCTACATCCACCCAGACTCGCCCAATTTCGGGGCCCACTGGATGAAGGCACCGGTGTCTTTCAGCAAAGTCAAACTCACCAACAAACTCAATGGGGGAGGACAGGTAAGCGGCAGCCGCTGGGCCCCAGGCCAGAGCGAAGAGGGCTTCACCTCTCCTAGCTGGGGGCCTGGAAAGAAGACTCTCCTAGCTTTTGTCAGCCCCACGGAAGCCACCTTGGCCTTCCCCAATTAAACCTTTAGTACTGTTTATATTAAGCGGATGAGGGTGACATTAAGCTGTTGAGGACCAGGGCCTGGAGAACGGAGCTGGGACTCCTCATTCACTCCGGAAGGGTTAATGAAGCCCTGAGACTTGGGAACTGGCTCTGGCCCTAGGTGAGCTTTGGCTCTGAATCCTCCGGCACTTTAAAAGTCCAAAGGGAACACCGGCGGCTAGTCTGCACTCCACCCTTCTGTTCCAGAAAAACTCACTCCAAGTTGTGACCAAGCCAGGCGTTTAAAGCCTTATGCTGACAGGGTTTAATAGTGTGTAGCACACCTCCCATCCCAGTGCCAGACCATCTGTGGGAAGCAGATGTAGAAAATGGACCCCCATGTCCTCCATACCGCTGCTGGCAGTTTCCTGGAGACTTTCTGTAGCTGGATCCACAGTTCCTGTGGATGCCGCAGGCATTAAGGCAGACTCAGGTCTCCATTCTCGCTCTGTCTCCTGCAGATCATGCTAAACTCCTTGCATAAGTACGAACCTCGGATTCACATCGTGAGAGTCGGGGGCCCGCAACGCATGATCACCAGCCACTGCTTTCCCGAGACCCAGTTCATAGCTGTGACTGCCTACCAGAATGAGGAGGTGAGGCTTCCGAAGGGGGTCCCCTCACCCCCGCCTGTCCTGGGGACTTGGGAGGAGGTAGAGCCACAGTACTGAAGACAGGCAAGATTTAGTTCAGATTTTCCACTTCTGTGACTAAGAGGGGAAAAGTTTAAAATACTCATTCGAACATGCTGCTAGTCTCAGACGATCTAATACACATCTACAACATGCCTGAAGGGAACACGGATCACAACTTCACAGTTTTAAGATCCGGAGAGGCTAGGGGACAGTCCCCGGTCTCAGCAACATAAGGTTGTCAAGGGTCTTTACTTCTAACCCCAAATCACAGAAAGTGTGTCATCAGTCACCTGGGGCTGCAGTTATTCCCCTCAGTGCCACACAACTCCAGGCTGTGTTGGGACTGTTGTGATATCTAGCCGAGAGAGAGAGAGAGAGAGAGAGAGAGAGAGAGAGAGAGAGAGAGAGAGAGAGAGAGAGAGAACGTTTATTGGACGTTTCACTCGGAAATTGCTTTTCTCTGTAATTTCTCAGCACTTTCAGACACAGACAGAAAAATAAAGACCCATTCATTTGCACATTCTAACTTGGTTCTGTTCCTTCTCAATTTCCTTATTCTCTTCTTTGGTACTGTCCCTCCCCACCCCCACCCCCGCCCCCACCATTTGATGCTTGCTATGTAGCCCAGGCTATCCTTCAGTTCACAGCTCTCTTACCTCAGCATCTTAATCCCTGGGCTGACAGGCCTAGGATGCTTCTCCATTTTTCTCCCCTCCCCCTCCCCCGACCCATCAAATCCTCTGGTAACCAGCATTGTATTAGTAAATACACTTACTTTCTTGTTTTTCAGATTACAGCCCTTAAAATTAAATACAACCCGTTTGCTAAAGCCTTCCTTGATGCCAAAGAAAGGTGAGAGTTCTGACTGTACTCCTGGGGCAGAGGAGGCTGCCCCTGCCTCTGGGCAGGCCTTCTTCTCACCATCCCAATGCTTTTTGGCAGAAACGACCACAAAGATGTAGTGGAGGAGCCCGGGGACTGTCAGCAGCCGGGGTATTCCCAGTGTACGGTTTGTTGCACCCCCATAATCCCTCTGCCTTGTTTTAGGTCTAGACTTGCTAAAACCAGAACCCCTGGGGAGGCTTTGGGCTTCTGGCAAGAGTTGGGGCAGCAGGATGGCTCTGCTTTGTGCCCTGGGCTCATGGCCTTTGCTCTAGAAGCTGCCTAACCATCTTGGGCTTTGGACCCTGGCTGGCCGAAATAACTCTTGATTTGTTTGTTCTGTTCTGCAGCAGGCTGGGTGGAGAGGACTCCTGGGGGGTTTAGACTTGGGTGTGATGAGGGTTCAGCTATCACACATACCCCTTTGGAGAGGGCTTCCACTTGTTAGTGGCAGAAAACGGAATGGCTGTCTTTGGAGACACACCGTTCCTGGGACTCCTGATTTTGGTGGCTTGTATGGTGGCTAGTTCTTTAAAAATTACTCTTCTAGGAGTTCTCCCCGGCAGTAATGGGTACAGATCTATGCAGGCACACAGGGAGAGAAAAGGCCTGTCCCTGTCCCTTTTTTCCAAGGAGGGATCTTCAAACGTTGAAGTCATTGTTGAGGGGTAGAAGGGTCTTGCTGTCCACTTCAGAGGCCAGCCTAGTGCTCTGCCCTCAAACGACGACCAGCTACTATAAGCTGGTATTTTACTACCATCTTCTAAACAAATGTAACAAATGAATTTAATAAACAGGGTCCCTGTTGTGGCCCACTGGGTAGTCACCTGACCAGGAAGAAATGGACGGTGTGTGGAGCCGGTGTGAACACACGTATGCTCTTCAAATACTGTGCGAAGAACTGTCTTGTAAAGTGGAGAGCAAAATTGGTTTTAGTGGATAGATCTATATCTAGGAGGTGTAGTGGGAAGAATGTCGGGGAGTCAGAACAGAAGGGAGCAAATAGGAAATGGATCCACTAGCTCTTCTTGAGGCAGGAGCATGACTACTGGCCTCAGTAGCTGGCGGTGTGCAGAGCCATCCTGAGCCGTCTGGGTCCTACCTGTGGCCCACCAGGTTCCTCTATCATCACTCTAGATCCCTTTAACGTCTCATTCCTGCTCATTTGACAGAAAGCCACCTGTCTGCAGAACTGAGATTTCACAAAGGTTGGGAGAGGTCTTAGGTCTAATCCTGGAAGACAAGGCTAAGGGCTGAGCTCAGGCCCCTCAATAGCGCTGACATCCCACTCCAAATGGACACTTGGAAACCAGTCTGCTCTGAGGGAGGGATACTGGTTATTCTTCCGTTCTGGAGTCTCCCGGGCTAGCGCTAGGGCAGGGAGGGCTGAGTCTCAAGCAAGAGCCAGTTACCCGGCATGCTTTTCTCACAGCAGGGGGGTGGCTTGTTCCTGGTGCTGGCACCCTCTGCCCGCCTGCCAGCTCCCACCCCCAGTTTGGAGGCTCGCTCTCTCTCCCCTCCACACACGGCTGCGAGAGGTACCCGGCTCTAAGGAACCACCGGTCATCACCTTATCCCAACCCCTACGCTCATCGGAACAACTCTCCAAGTAGGTCCTGTACCTCCATTCGCCGGCTGGGGGGCGGGGAGGGGAGGGGGAGGATCTCTCTGGAGAGGTATTTCTACTGGGGCAAGATGGGGAACCCAGCTCCTTCTGGCTCCAGGAGAGACTTGATCAAGGTGGTTTTAACCAGGAGTCCCCACAGAGGCTTTCCTTTCAATATCCATGTACCTCAGAACGTGCTCCAGGCTTTTCATAAGACAGCTGTCTGGGCCTTCCCACGGAGCCATAGCTTGTCCCTGAACGGAGCCCAGGTTTAGATCTCCCACAAACCTAAAGTGACCATATTGGATTAGCCAGGTACAAATATTTCTGACCAGACCAAAGACTTTCCAGGTGTAGAAGCCAGGCCCTCAGTGTGGGTGTCACCTGAGAACCAGGCACAGTTTAGGTCCACCCTGAACCCAGAAGATAGACTGCCAGGCCCAGGACAGCTTGAGGCCTCTGGCAGATTCTCTTAACACTTGTCTGCTCAGACCAGTCTTTGTCTGCTCCAAAGGGTGGGGAGAAAATGGCTAAAGAGCACCCTAAAACGATTAAGCAATTACAACTGATTCAAAATGAAAGGCCGTGGAGACTCCTCCATCAGAGGCTGGCCTCTGAGGTGGGGAGATCATATTTTTAGTTTGGTGAGGTCATGGCTTCCTTAGCCTATCCGAGCCTTGTGGAGTCCCCATTATGGAGCGGAGCTAACGCGGCAGATATTTTTAATTTATTTCTAAAATTAAGCCTTCCGGGCTAGGGTGTCTGTCACTCAGTGGCTCAACATTTGCCTAGCATTTGAGAGGCTCCCAATCTGATCCTCAGTGCCACAAAAATAATAATAATAAAAAAAGCAATACCACTGTCTTGGAGGATACCTTAGTGGGATATTTTCTGATAATTAACACGCAATAAACATCGCCATGCCAATGAGCTAAGCAGGCTCGCTCTCAGCATCTACCCATGCAACTTTTGTTTGCTGGCTCAGGTTCCGTTGTTATCACTTTGTTACATTTTATCCCTTTCAAAAGACCCGCTGGGTAACTTTCCCTCTCCACATCCCTTAGCCTATGCCGACAATTCTTCCGCATGCCTGTCCATGCTGCAGTCCCACGACAACTGGTCTAGCCTCGGAGTGCCTGCCCACACCAGCATGCTGCCTGTCAGTCATAACACCAGCCCGCCTACCGGCTCTAGGTATGTATATCTGGCGAGCGACCATGTGTAACAAAATATTAGGCAGGCCCAGCCTCAGTCTGTGTCTCTCAGGCTGACGGAGTTGGTAACGCATGCGTAGTTTAAAGTAGCAGTGCGGGACCTTTATTCAGTGAAGGCAATGCAGTTCTTGGCTTTTTCTTTTTTACAAAGGAATAAAAGTTCTCAGGACCATGCTGAGAACCAGTAAAGGATGAAGATGGTTTGACGGTCCAGCGAATTATAGAATAAGCTGCTGGTGATACATTCCCTTCAGGTTTATTAACCCACCAGGGTATTGAAACAATAGCAAAGGACTGCAGAGCTAGATGCCAATACTCCATCTCCAGTCAGGAAAGGGACCCGGAGATACTGATTCGGGGACAGTGTGATGATGAACTCTGAGTTCTCAGAGGATTGAGCCTGTCCCCCTGCAACCTTGACTAGACTCAAATGTCTAACCCAGTGGTTCTCAACCTTCCCAGTGCTGTGACCTTTTAATACAGTTCTTCATGTTGTGGGGACTCCTGACCATAGAATTCTTTTGTGGCTACTTCATAACCGTATCTTTTTCTGTTATGAAATATAGTATAGATATCTGATATGCAGGATATCTGATAAAGGGGTTACAACCCACAGATTTAGCACTAGTGGTCTAGGACATTAAGCATTTATCTACAGTCCTAGCTGTTTTGGAGATAGTTCTATACTAATAAGAATTTAGTTGTCTAGTGTTTCTTTGTTGTGTGTTTGGTTTTGTTTGGTTCTGACATAGAGTCTCAGGCTGGCTTTGAACTCAGTATACAGTTCAGAGCTCAAGGTCTTGATTCTCCTGCCTCAGCCCCTTAGCTCTTGGGGTTATTGGTAGGCATTAATAATTCCACTTTAACCTGCTCTTAAGGCTAACACCCATAACATGACGAACTTCTCAATGGCCCTGGGGACTTTGCTTAGGGAGCCAGATGATCTGCAGGCAGCCAAGTGCGGACCAGTCTTCCCAATTTGGTGTCTTAGCCTAAAACAGTAATCTGCCTTAATTTATTTACCCAGGCTTGCTCTCGAGTTCAAATGCCTTCGTAGACATAGGGGATGGTGTGTTAAATAATCTTATATCAGATCACATTATGTGTTTATAGAAGAACTCTGAGGAAGGTTTTCTCCCAAACAAAACCTTAGCATAGTGAAATGAAATTCACTTCTAGGGCTTAGGCCAGAGGGTTTGACACTCACTTCAGCACCCTCATCTTATAGATTACGAGACACCCTGAAAAAACAGTTGTGGGGCAAGGTCAAGAAGCAGAGCTGGTCCTAAGCTCAGCTCTGGGGTCCCTAGCGTACTGCCTCATGTTGACACGCTAACCCCCGTCCACTGGACGAGCCCAGGCCAGCAATGATGGTGTTCTAAGGAATACTTTCTTCTGTGAATGTGGGAATCGATGGGATGGGGTTGGGAACAAATTGCTCTGAGCCTTGGTGCTGAGCACAGAGTTACTTGGCAGAGTCTCTTCTAGCAGGACTCCACTGTGTTTATGGACATCTTGTTTTTGTTTGATGCAGTAGCTTCTATCCATGTGGTAATATTGAAAAAAAACTAGTCTGCAAAGCCATGTGATGAAATTAAGTACTGGTTCTTCCCCCCACATCTCATCCATGGTTAGCTTATTTGCAGCCTCTTCCCAGGCCTCTGATGTCTGTTTTCTCTATTTCAGCCAGTACCCCAGCCTCTGGTCTGTGAGCAATGGTACCATCACCCCAGGCTCCCAGACAGCTGGGGTGTCCAACGGGCTGGGAGCTCAGTTCTTTCGAGGCTCCCCTGCGCATTACGCACCCCTGACGCACACGGTCTCAGCTGCCACGCCCTCCTCCTCTGGCTCTCCGATGTATGAAGGGGCTGCTACAGTCACAGACATTTCTGACAGCCAGTATGACACGGCCCAAAGCCTCCTCATAGCCTCGTGGACACCTGTGTCACCTCCGTCCATGTGAATTGAACTTTCCTCCACGTGCTGAGACTTGTCGTAGCAACCGGTGTCAACTAGATCTTCTCAGCTCAACCTGGCAGGCTCTTGGGACAAGGGAAAAAATAAAAAAGAAACTTGCTACTGACAACTCCCATTTTCAAATAAGAACAGTAGTACATGTCCTATTATCATGTTCCACAACCTCTTGCTTTGACACCTGCAGTTGTGATGTGTGTCCTACGTTAGGAAGTCAGGGACAGAGAGGAGGCTGTGGTTCAAATTTCCCCGTGACAGGCAGGCAGTCGGAGTCCTTTGCTAGGGTCTTATAGCTCGTGTTTCTCTTCAACGTGTATGTGACTTTGAAATACTGGAATGTGTCCACTCCCTGTCCTACTTTAGTGAGACACACGGTACACTTCTAATGTCCTCCCTTGCTGTTTTAGAATAGTTAACTCTGAGGACAGAAAAACCTTAGCCAGCAGATTGTAACTGAACTAGAAACTGTTCTGCCCTCTGCAAGATGCCTACTTTAAGCACATGTAGCTTTTTGTATTACTATGTCAATGGTGCGATACTTTTCTGTTGACAAAGTAGCCAAAGACAATCGGCAGGAAGTTTTTTCTGCACAATAAAGGCAATATACAGCACCTGGTTTTCGCGGATTATTCTGTATGGGTCTCCTTTTGGGAAAGGCTTTCTCCCCCAGATGTATTTTAGTCTGCTATGAATGTTAATGTTGTAGCCAACTCACTTGAGGAACTGAGGATATGTGTTTTTGTGTCCTTATGCAATCTAATGGCTAAAAAAGTGAAGTGATATACTTTATTTAAGTAATGTTGAATCATAGATGAATGTGCATGGCCGAGTTGAAGCCTGCTAATGTCATAAAATCCAGGATAGCCACCTGTTACAAGAGAGGGCATACATGAGTTGATAAATGTTGATTAATATTAAGTATAGTTGCCATAGGAACCTGTCTGCCCATGGCTCTTGGAATCGCTGACTCTTTTGCATTAGTGGGGAGATGCTGTAGTGTCCTGGGGGTAACTGCTCTGGGTGGCAGCATCTGGAGTCTGACCCTGGTTTTGGTTTAATCTAAACCTCTGCTTTCTTAAGGCTGAAGATGGCTGGCCAGTTTGGTCATCAATAATGCAGGGCTCCTGCTCGGAGAATGCGCACATTAAGTATGAACTAGGAAGAAGCTGAGGGTTGGGGGTACATCTCATAGCACTGATTTCTTCAGACCAGATGTTGAGGACGGGAAGTGGCTGCTTTCTTGAAGACTGGGATTTAAGTGTCAAGGTCTGTGTTTTCCGTGTAATTGGCATCCATTTCTGAGAGGGGTGTGCCTACAAGCATCCCGTGGAACACCCCATGCTCAGATGTTAGGTGAGTATTCCCAGGAATAATCCACTGCCAGAATTGGAAAACAAAAGAGACCCTATGTTTGACTGTGGATCTCACTGGAGCAGGTGCTAAGATTGTGGGCATGGCCTTGGGGGGGGCGGTGCTGATAGCACCTCCCACCCTGGGATGGATCACAAGATGGAGTCCCATCTTGTGATCATGCTCTTGACTATGTGGATGGGAGTGTGGTCTTCTATTCCAACGACTGTCACTGTCCCCGTGATGTCCTCTGGGGCTGAAGGGCCTGCAGGTCATTCCTAGGGATGTAGGCTGAGGAGACGTCCCTCTGCCCTCTCTGAGATGAACCTTGTGTCATAGTGGGGCAAGTTCAAAGCACAGTCGTGGATGGCTCCTAGCCTGTGTAACTTCATAAACGTATTCAGATTTCAATTATGGAAGTCGTCTTTTAATAACCCAATCTTTCTGGTAATAAGGTGGAGACAGAAGGGGCCATACAATGCAAAGGACCTGGATTTGAGTTCAACAATCTTCCTTCATCCACAGGGGATATGATGTAGCATCTGTTAGAAGACTGAAACCATGGGTGGTGTGATTACATAAGGTTTTCCCCATGTATCTGTCCATCTGTCCACCACTGATTCACCCACCCATCCAAAATTAGGCATTGCAAGAGAGTAACAAACATAGTAATTAAAGTGAGCAGTTATCACAGTCCATTATAATAAAGTCACCACCACTCATTTGCTGTACTGAGTGAAGATTAGTCATTAGCACTGTGTTGGTATGTCAGGCAACCCTGGTGTCTACGCAGGTGTGTAAGAGGGGCTGGGGTAGGGTGTAAGGCTGGGTTCCCTGGACAGAAGGAAGATTCACCCCAGTGCGATGGATCAGGCTTGTGCAAGATTGCTTTCTATTTTTAATTTACTTTTATGATTATAAAAGTAAATTAAAAAGTCCACATACCTGCCATGTGTGTGCAGTACCCACAGAGGCCACCAGAGAGTATTACATCTGGAATTGGAGTTCCAGATGGTTGTGAGCCAGCATATGGGTGCTGGGAACTGAATCCTCTGCCAGAGTGACCCGTGCGCTAACTGCTCAGCCATCTCTCCAGCCTCCGGAACAAGATTTTAATCACATTACTCAAAGCAGTGCACAATGTAAACCTTATAAATGGGTTATTTCTGAAAATTTCCACTGACTGTTTTAGGCTGAGGTGGCTGTGGGCAGGAGCCTCTGTGAGGGAGGGAGGAGTGCCCTGTTAGTTTGTTTCACTTGGTGGCGACCCGAGGAGGTTAGCCTTCTCTTCCCAAACTTCAGGCTGTTCACACGTGACAGCAGAGAAAGTATTTAGCATGCCTTCGAGAAGCGAGAGAAGTTTTGGAGAACAGGCAGAAGGCCAGGCGTGCCGTGGTGTTGCAGGATTTTGACTCCAGGACAACGCTAAGTCCAGCTCTGTTGATGGGGTCTTGGGATGAGATACTGTCTCATGGATTCTCAGACCACCTAAGTCACCTGAGAGAGATACCTAGGAGAGTGACAAATGTCTAAAGCTTGGGAGGATGCTGGGAACTGAACCCGTGTGGCCCCTAAGAACAGCAGGTGCTTCTAACCCCTGAGTCACCTTTCTGGTCCCCAAACTTCATTCTAAAAACAAGGAAAGCAAATTAATGATGTTTATTAACGTGGATAGAAAAATTCTTTTAAAAAACAATAGAAAAGCTGGCAAGATGGCTCAGTGGTTAAGAGCACTGGCTGCTCTTCCAGAGGTCCTGAGTCCAATTCCCAGCACCATCTGTAATAGGACCTGAAGCCCTCTTCTGGTGTGTCTGGAGACAGCTACAGTGTACTCATAGAAATAAATAAATCTTGAAGAAAAAAAAAAAAAAGAACAATACAAATGAAAGCAAATTCGAATCAGATCCTAGAGTGGGAGGTGAGCCCAGGGGCCAGGGCTGGGTGTGTCTTCCCTGCACAAGGACGAGGGGGAGGCTTCACGTGGTAGAATATTTTCTCTGCAGAGAGGTTTATCAGAATCGCTTTTTCAGAGCCTTATATCCAAGTGCACTCTTCCTAAGCCTTACCTACCTCAGAATTCTGAGGTTTTTCCAATAATCCCTGCTAACTTATTTTTTCTTTTTGGTTTTTCAAGACAGGGTTTCTCTGTGTAGCCCTGGCTGTCCTGGAACTCATTCTGTAGACCAGACTGGCCTCGAACTCAGAAATCCATCTGCCTCTGCCTCCCAAGTGCTGGGATTAAAGGTGTGCGTGCCGCCGCTGCCTCGGCCGCCGCCACCACCACCGGCTGCCTGCTAACTCTTACTGGAGAGGAATCCTGCCCTTTTGGAGACTCCAGGGCACTTGCCTGGGGTGGAATAAACACTTTCCCAATAGCTATTACCGAGATGCTTCAACATCCTGCCACCAGCTCAAGAAACAGCTGAGTTGCTTTTCCAACCTGTAGTGGCCCCTGAGTGTCGCTGGCTGAAGCCCCCAAACCATTCCTCTATATGGCCAGTATCTAGCAAGGTGCCCTGGAGTCTTTCTGTTTTTTGTTGCTTGCTTGTTTGTTTGTTTGTTTCAGGCACTCTCAAATGAATTTGCATTTTCATACTCTGAGACTTTTGATGGCAATTTATTCTCTCAATGGTATCATTAATCTTTTTTTTTAAAAGGATTTATTTGTTTCATGTATATGAATGCTCTATCTGCATGTACAACTGTACACCAGAAGAGGGCATCAGATCCCAGAATAGGTGGTTGTGAGCCAGCATGTGGTTGCTGGGAATTGAACTGAGGAACTCTGGAAGAGCAGGCAGGGCTCTTAACCGCTGAGCCATGTGTCCAACCCTATCATTCATCTTTCTAACAAACTTTTCTATAGTCTTGATAACTCCCATTTTTAAATCCTTTTGCTCAACATTTCCCTCTTAACTCTCATTATAAATATGTTTAAAAGCAACCTGCCATTAACTGTGCCCAGTTACTGTCTTGGAACTTATTCTACCACAAATGAACCCATTGTTTTGAATTCTGCCTCCCATTTTAGACAGATGTCAGATAGCTAGATCCTATGTCAGGACATAATGTGAGTAGCCTGTAGTACAACTTGCAGTAGAGTCATATTACATCTGAAACCTTAGGCGCAGTCCTTGCTTCACACTGATACTGGCGGCCTCATTACCCAGAACCCACCAGAATTTCCCATAAACCTTTGCATCCAGCATTCCAGGGCTGTTCTAGTCTTCCTTTCTCAAATCTTCCATGTTACTCTCACAGGTAGTTCCCAAAGGTCTATAGAACACACRTTTAGACATCGTAACAACAACAACAGCAACAACAACAACACTTTTACTGGTAAGCACTTCCTGTATGAGTTACTCTTCTTGCTGCTGTTACAAAATATCAGACAGAATCCCTTAAGAGAGAATAGGTTCATTTGGATCGGGGTTTCTGAGGTTCTCATGGTGGAAAGGCATGGTATCCGGCGTGCTTCAGTACAAGCACGCATGAGTATGAGGCAGAGTTCTTATGTGACAGAAGGCAGGGGAGAGTACAGCTGGAGCCAGGGGTGGCTTTAGCTTCAAAACTTCACCCTGCCGGCCCAGTCCTAGCAGCCAGACCCTGTGTCATAAAGTCTTCCCAATTGAAATCTCACCACCTTCTGGGGGACAAGCATTTAAACCACAAGCCTATAGTTACATCTGGGGTCCAACTCTGAATGGTTGGTGATTGTGTGTGTGTGTGTGTGTGTGTGTGTGTGTGTGTGTGTGTGTGTGCCTGGATATTTATCCCTGTGTATACATATTAGTTTACATATGGGAGCTGTCTTAGTCAGGGTTTCTATTCCTGCACAAAACAATGACCAAGAAGCAAGTTGGGGAGGAAGAGTTTATTCAGCTTACACTTCCCACATTGCTGTTCATCACAGTCCAGACTGGAACTCATACAGGCAGGAAGCAGGAGCTGAGGCAGAGGCCATGGAGGGATGTTCCTTACTGGCTTGCTTCCCTTGGCTTGCTCAGCCTGCTCTCTTATAGAACCCAGGACTACCAGCTCAGGGATGGCACCACCCACAAGGGCCCTCCCCCCTTGATCACTAATTGGGAAAATGCCCCACAGCTGGATCTCATGGAGGCACTTCCCCAGCTGAAGCTCCTTTCTCTGTGATTACTCCAGCCTGTGTCAAGCTGACACAGAACCAGCCAGGACGGGAACCTTAGTCCTAGTTGCTCGTCTTTGTGGTGGGTCCATCACAAGCAATCTCAAAGAAGCTGTAAGAGGCTGAACATGCTAAATATAAATTCCATTTACATATGAATATGAATAAAGTTTCTCCAGTGAGCAGAGAAGTCATCTACTTCATGGCTGCATGGTTGTTTGTGACCCCAACACCATAGAGGTGACCGTCTCCTTTTGTTCCTTCTGTAAATGGTAAGTTTAAGTGGTGGCTTCAATCTCAATCTTTTTTTTTTTTTTTTAATTTCTTTGATGTACCATCTCATTTCTTGACTCAAAAATCTCTACCTTATTCTCCCATTTAGTAACTTTGTTTACTAATATGTTAGAAGCCAAATTAAAGTGATTTGCAACGTTGTTACATACAGACTAGAGAGTTTTTTTTTTTAACCACCTTGTTCTGAGGACAATTATTTTCCAGCCCAGATTTTACCTACTTCCAGCCAAAATCTCTTAGAAAATAAAACAGCTGAGAGTTTCTGTCTAATATGTGGAAATGCCACTTTCCTGTCCAAGACTAAAATTTTGTTATGCACATTTCATTGGTTTGTACTGCTTCGGTGAGGAAGTGTCCCAAACGGAGACAAAGGTCCCTCTGTGAGCACCGTGGGTCTGGCAGTGTGGTGAGCACAGTGTTGTGTGGCCCTGGCTTCTTGCCCTGTCTGGGATTCAGGCAGCTGCCCCCTGAGGCTGGTGCTGTGTGCTCTGGTCTTAGAGGCTAACTGTGGAAAATGCATGGCATTCCTCATCTAGGTAGGAGAACATGCTCATGGACACACGGTTCAGAGGGCACTGAGGAAAATTCCTGTGTCCGAGTTGATTGATGGAAGGCAGACCGGGAAGCAGGGGGTGGTGAGTCTTCGACGCAGCAGTGATAGTAGTTTTTGATTTATTTTCTGGTTGGATAATTAAGCACAGCTTGAACAGTGACTTGTATTTGGTGACTTTGTGAAATGGCTCTTGCAGAGGCTGCAAACAAGTGTTTGTGTGGCCGGTTTTGATCTTTCGCTTCAGGTTGGGAGAAGGTTTTGGATAGTATGGGCACCTTCAAGAAGATGTCCAAAAACCAATATTCCTGTGAACTAAAATGCTCATAATTGGGTTGTATATTGCCATCTAATATATTGAGATGAAGTTAAAGAAAGAGCACACTTAAATTATATTATAATTAGGAATAATCTAACTTTGTTTCTTTTTTCAAGAGCGCTAGTAGATTGAGAACATTAAAAGCAAAACAGAATTGCAGTAAACAAAGTTTACACTACAAACATTGTCAGCACTTACAGACAACTGTCAATTGTTATTAAATTAAGAAAAAATGTATTGTATGACTGCTCTGGCGCATATGCACCTGCATGCCAGAAGAGGGCATCAGACGCCCTTAGAGATGGTTGTGAGCCACCATGTGGTTTCTGGGACTTGAACTCAGGACCTCTGGAAGAGCAGACAGTGTTCTTGACTGCTGAGCCATCATCTCACCAGCCCTGTAGTTTTAGGTTTTATTATCTGACCAGTAATCACTGGTTCTAGCATGGGAATTTGGAAACATGTCCACAGCATGTGTGAAAGGTTTGCAAGAAGCATGCTGGGCTGTTGTCTAGATTGCAGCAAAGTGCTTTATGAGCCTTTCTTCATTTCTGCACCACTGAGGACAGGAACAGCTGGGTGCACATGTGTCGCCTGTCTTTTCTGCTCATTTCCTTTGTAGCCCACTCCTCTTTCTGACACAATGTCTTTCCATAATAGACACTTACCTTCCATTCTTCTCTCATCTAAATCTTGAAGTCGTCTGATATTTCCAGAAAAATACTTCTGCAATTTGATTTTCTATTTGCATTATAGATTTTATATGGAGGGTACCTCTAGTATTTATTTTGTTACTTTCAATCTTTTTTTTTCTGATATAAAATGTATTTTTCACTGAGTTGACCTATTTTTTCTCTGAAATGTATATCATGCATTTTTTAAAAATTTTTTTATTTTTGGGTTTTCGAGACAGGGTTTCTCTGGGTAGCCCTGGCTGTCCTGGAACTCACTCTGTAGACCAGGCTGGCCTCAAACTCAGAAATCCGCCTGCCTCTGCCTCCCAAGTGCTGGTATTAAAGGCACGAGTCACCAGTGCCCGTTGTCTTCATTATATGTCTCTGTTGTGTCTTTGTATGTCTTTGTATAGCTGAGATTCCTTCCCTCCTCTCAGATGACTTTAGCTCGTGTCCAGTTGACATAGAATGAGTCGGCACGGTGATGTATGTATCAAGGCAGCTGTGAAAGTTTAAATGCACAGGGTTTAGAGAGTGGTGAAGGCGGGCACGGGGCGGAGCGGAGACCCTCGGGAGAGGGCGTGAGCTGGGATGTGTGGGGTGAGAGGACCAGCTTTGGGGGCTTCTCTGGGGGAGGTAGCAGTCAGGCCAAGCTTAAGCACCCAGGGACATGGCTGCTCCTATATCCTGCGGAGATTGCTGTGTTCATCTGAGCGTGGCACAGCCCCTCAGGTCTCTCTCTCGGAGGTTGGGGGGAAGGAAAAACTGCACTATATGAAGTGCTATGGGTGCTTTACACACACAACTGTAACACAGGACACATTCACACATGCATGCACATACACCTTCATATCCGCACATAGACATATATTCATGTAAACATGCACACCTCGTGCACATTAATACATATATTCATGTGAACGTACACATTTATATAGGCACAGATATGCAAATTCATGTAAACATGTAAACTATTCATATTAATATATACACATGTATTCATTTTGCAGTCCACATTTAAATATTCATCCATGTACAGTATTTATGCACATATATGCATGCCCATTTACATATTTATATATTATATACAGTACAATTGTATATCTATAACTGTCTGGACGGCTATGGGTGATTTTGGGGACCAGATGGGGCCGGCTACAAGGGAATGGCCACATGCGTGTATATGCTCACGTTCACATATGTAAACACACACATTTATGCACACACAGCACCTACTAGGTTTCTTTATTTTAATAAATATAAATTTAGATGTGCATATATAATATACACACATGCATATTGATAGAATGTTCACACATATATGTATACACATTTATATTTATACACATATACAATATAAATTAGCATATAGGACACTTGTGGTCTTTAATGGCCATACTGAGATGCATAAAAATAATATACATATTCATATACACACATGATTTCTTCCTATCCCATTCTGCCAATGAGAAAAACATCTCAGATGAACAGCTGCTCACTAACAATGCATAATCAATGTCACCCGAGAGGTGGGACATGCAATCTATAACCCACATCTGGGTCCAGAGCCTGGGCTGCCTCCGTCTGCCACAGACCTCCCAGCTCACAAAAGGCCCTTGTGCCAAGGCCTCCAGACTTCCTCTCCTTCCTGTCTCCCTTTGGTCTCGGCACATGTCACCCAGTATGTGTCACATACCCTCCTCCCAGAAGGGACTAGGCGCCTCTATTGCAGGTCTGTGCTCAGCACTTCGGAGGAGTGAAACTTTGTCGCTTTATTTGAAACTTTGTTTTGGAGTGAAACTTTGTTGCTCGTGCCTTTGTCCTGCGCTGGGTGGGGCGGGGGTCCCTGAAGTGGATGCTTGCTCAGGGCCTTCTCAGACAGTGTTTACTTAGCCTAAGTTTAGTTTGGCCGCTGCATACTATCCTTCAATCCTCTTAGATTTAGGTGATTAGGATCGGTGTTGGGAGGAGAGTAGCTTTGCCTAGCAATGAGGGAAGGTGCTAATTCTCACACTGTGGTCATCGGTCATCTCTGGAAGCCCTTGCTCAAGGAAGGAGATGGAATGTTGTCCACATAAGCGGAAAATCCTTAGCTTGGATCAGTGAGGGCGCATTACTCTAGTTGATGGCCCATGTCTACTTGCTCCAGACACCCCTCCCTTGCCTTTCAGGCTCCCCGCTGACTCTCAAGAGACTCCCCGAGAGTTCTGCACGTGGCCATGGCTCCCAGCGATCGCCTTTGCTTCTGGCTTCTGTGTGGTAAGGTTCCTTCATGGCTTGTTCCCTGGAGCAGGAAGTGTTTCTGTCAAGGAGGAAACATCTGGAAGGAGAGAGAGGAAAGGAGAAACACTGGGAGGTCCCTAAATCTAAGGGAAACCCTGCAGGAGTCGGCTCCTGCCAGGAATCTACTTGTGCGCTAAAGGATAATAAGCCAAATGAGGTGCAGGATGCACGGTGTCTTCCCGGTGCTGATGTCAAAGATCCAATGAGATGCTCAGCAGGCAAGATTCACAGTGACAGTCCCATAGGAGACTGAGACGGAGGAACCTGGAGCTGCATCCTGGCAACCCTCGCTCTAAGCCAGGGTCTTATTCTGGTTCCCACCATGACTTCCGGCCTCTAATGCTCGCTCACATTAACACCAGGTCTGCCAAGAGGTGCAGACAGGCAGAGGCACACCACGGTGTGCTGGAGGGTGTCCAGGAGAGGGTCAGGGGACTGGTATCTATTTAGGTGGCAAGTTCAAGGATAAAGGGAGATTTTTTTCAAATGCGATTGGGCACGTTCTGGATAGTGTGGCTGTAGTAATTGGCAACTTTCAAATGCACCTGTCCAGAAGCCTTGGAGACACACTGTCCCCACTTGGTTACTTGAGCACGCGTGTGGAAATCCACCTTCCTAGAGGCGGGGTTACAGGTGTACATTACACTGTTGTGTCACCATCCAGCTTTTCCTGTAGGTTTTGGGAATCTGAACTCAGGTTCTCATGCTTGGGGGGCAGGTCTTTTGCCCACTGAACAATCTCCCCAGTGGAAATTTGGGGCGTGCTGGGAGGTTAGAGAATAGGAAGTCTCATAGACAGACTTCTGTATTCTGCTGAAAAGAGGAGTTGGCGTGAGAGCCCGGGGAAACTAGCATCTATAGACCGGAAACAGGAAGACAGTGATTAAGAGGGTAAAGAGACGACCCAAGTTGATGGACTGAGAGCTGAGGGGAGCGGGAGGGGCTTCAGCAAGGTAAGGACAGGTTGCTAGGAGTCAGAGGTCATGGCAGGAGCCACTGGTTTAGACCAGGGTTTGCCAGGACACTGCTCCAAGTTCCTCCCGCGCAATCTCCTAAACGGCTGCTGCTGTGAATCTTGCCTTCTGTGTTTCTCTCTTTGTGTGTCTGTGTCTGTCATCGGATCTTTGACATGAGTATCAGGAAGGAACTGTGCTCTCTGCACCCCACTTGGCTTATTATGCTTTGGGGCCCAAGTAGGTTCCTGGCAGGAGCTGACTCCTGCAGGATTCCCGCAGGCTTCCGAGGACACAGGGGCGACCAGGCTCTCTGCATCCCTGCATCCATGGCCGCAGCCTGGCTTTGACATGGTACACATGAGCCTCTGCTGACCAGATAAGGGAAATGCTGAGGCTATTTGTCTACTTCACACAAAGAACAAAGCAAAAAGGAAACTGTTTCCGCAGGGCGATTGTGGATGTCTAGGGAAAATGATGTGTGGTTGCTAGGGACTGGCTACAGTTTCCAAGGAATGCATGAATCACCTGTGCTGAGGAACCCATTCACACTAGCATGGGCCAGACTGAGGGGCTCCTTCTTGAATGGCAGATGGTGTCTTCCTAAAAGAAGAGCAATCTCGTCATGTGACAAATGGTCCTTGGAGGATGCCACCTGTGGGTCTCGCCTGATTTCTTTTCCTCCTAGTGACAGAACAGCACACCAGGCAGCGTGAGCTCTGGCAGCGCCGAGGTGGTTCAGGAGCCTCTTAGCAACAAACTGACGCTGGCAACTCAGGGCGGGTTTAGGGAGATGGACACGATCATGGAGGCTCGTCAGGATCGAGGAGCCGCATTTCCCATGTGCTTCCCTGTCAACAGTTTATTATACCATGAATCTAAGCAGCGTTTTCAGAGTCATGTAACGAGCACTTGATGAGGTGAACGGGAAACAGTGTAAGTCATTCCCACGACTACACACACGCATAGACCCTACACACAGAGATAGACAGACAGATAGACACACCCCACTCACAGAGACAGGCACACACACCCCACACACACAGAGACAGACAGACAGACACACACACACTCCACACACAAAGACAGACAGACACACCACAGAAACAGACAGATAGACACAGACAGACACACAGACACAAACAGGGACACACAGACACCCATAGGCACAGATAGGGACACATAGACATATACACACACACACACAGACACATAAAAACAGATATACAAACAAACACACAGACACACACACAGGCATAGACACAGACACACAGACACACATACACATACCACAGAAACAGACAGACACAGACACAGACAGGGACACACACAGACACCTACAGACACAGACAGGGACACACAGACACCCACAGGCACAAATAGGTACAGACACATATACATACACACACAGACACACAAACACAGACACACAGAAACACACAGGCATAGACACACACATAAGCACAAACACACACAAACACACACACACAGGAGTTCCTTTCTTCTTCCTTAGATGCGCATCATTCAGAGATTCAGATTTTTACTGCATATATCTCTCTGTGCTACTTTGTATGTTTAATCTTTTCTTTAAGATTTATTTACTTATTATATGTAAGTACACTGTAGCAGTCTTCAGAAATACCAGAAGAGGGTGTCAGATCTCATTACAGATGGTTGTGAGCCACCATGTGGTTGCTGGGATTTGAACTCAGGACCTTCGGAAGAGCAGTCAGTGCTCTTAACCGCTGAGCCATCTCTCCAGCCCGGTATGTTTATTCTTTGACAATGTTGCGAGAATAACAAAGAAACTTTCCCCGGCTTTGCCTCAGAGTAACAGGACAGGAAGCTCACAGGATAGCCCTGTGGACTAAACTACAGACCGTATTCGAATTCTGTGGCCTAACTGCTTATAGTTATAGCTCATTCTTTATTAACACATAGATCTGCCAATCCTCCCTCCCCCCCAAGGTGTGAGATTTATTTTCCAGAAATTAGTGACCATTAAAAATTTTAAACAACATAATTTAAAAAATGATGCATCATGAAAGCTAAACTTCAATTCATGCTGTTAATGTACCAAACACATAGAAGAAATTATCTTTATTATCTTTATTATATATTTTGATTATATTCTTTCCCCGCCCCTGACTCCTTCCAGACCCTTCCCACCTCCCTACCCATCCAACTTCCTGTTCTTCCTCTGTCTCCCTTTCAAAAAATAAAAGAGGGGAAAACAGCAGAAAAAATAAGAAATGAAAAACAAAGTAAACAAAAAGCTAGAAAACATGAAGATGAAAACTACCCAAATAGACACACACACACACACACACACACACACACACACGCACGCACGCACGCACCATGGAGTCTGTTTTGTTTCATTGCTCCTCCCTATGCCTGACCTGGTTGGGTTTTTTGTCTGTCTGTTTCTGTCAATGTCACACAACTAGCTAGAGTGAAATTGGAAGAGCCGCCTTAGCTGAGAAAAGTCTCTTGTCATTGCCTACAGACAAGTCCGTGGTGCATTTTCTTGACTGACAATTGGTAAAGAAGGGCCCAGGCACTGCAGGTGGCGCCGTACTTTGGCATAGGGCCCTGGGGTATAGAGCAGGCTGAGAAAGCTGTGGGAATAATAAGCAAAGTTCCTCCACGGTCTCTCCTTCAGTTCTGGTCTCCAAGTGCCTGCCTGAGTCCCTGCCCTGACTTCACGCCGTAGGACAAACTAGAACTGTACGCTGAAAGAAACACGGCTTTCTTTTGGTCATGGTGTTTATCACAGTGATAGGAGACCAAAGTAAAACCGCCTCCATTCTGGATACTCCTCAGCAGCGGACTCGCCTGGTATGTGGTCTCTTACCACTGGCCCTCTCCTTTGACATTTCCAACATTCCGCTCAGCTCAGAGAGTAATATGTAACAGACGCCACCTCTTCTTACTACTGAGTATCTCACTGCATGGAAACATTGGATTGTGTCTCTCCAGCTATCCTGCAGCGGAGAGTCAAGCCATTTCTATTGCGGGGACATTACGAACATTGTATCTGTGAGTCTTTGTACAGATTTTCACGTGAACTTGAATGTTTATCTTCCTTTTTCTTGGATTTATTTCTAGGAGTAGAGATTCTGAACTGAACAGTGACTCTATTTAATAGTTAGAAGAATTCCTGAGACCTTTTCTAACTTCCGTACCGTTTTTCATCCCATCGACAGTGCAGGAGGCTCCTGTTTTCTACCCATCCTCACCCGGAATTCCTTCTCCTTCGCCTTAATGAGACCGGTGTATACGGGTGGCACCTGACTCTGGTTTTGACAGTGTTGCCCTATTGGCCAGTGAAAATGATGTCTCTCTGGGTCCTTATTGGCTATTCTACATTACCCATGGAGGAATGGCTGCCCATTCAAATACTTTACTGACCACTAAACCTGGTTTTATTGTAGAGTTGTCAGGACTCTATATACTCAGAGAAAAAAATACCTCGTTGGGCATATGATTTGCAAATGTTTCTCTGATTTTATAGTTTATTACTTTTCTTTTCTGGTAGCTTATTTTAAAAATCAAAAATGTGCATGTGCAGCCAGGCGGTGGTGGCGCACGCCTGTAATCCCAGCACTCTTTGGAGGCAGAGGCAGGCGGATATCTGAGTTCGAGGCCAGCCTGGTCTACAGAGTGAGTTTCAGGACAGCCAGGGCTACACAGAGAAACCCTGTCTCAGAAAAAAAAATCCAAAAAAAAGTGCGTGTGCGAATGTGTGTGTGTGCACACACACGCGTGTGAGCGTGTGTGCGTGCGTGTGTGTGTGTGTGTGTGTGTGTGTGTGTGTAGGTCAGAGAGCAACTTGTTGAAGTTGGTTCTCTCCTTTAAAGGGGGTCGGAGGATAGCTTTTTGGAGTTTGTTTTCTTCTCCCACATTCATGTAGGTTCCAGGGATGGAGGGAAAGGCACCACACTTGTCCGGCAAGTGTCTTCATCGCAGAACCATCTCATAACCCTGATTATTTTCCCGCATTTGTTTCTTGTGTTTCTGGTGTCTAAGAACCCACTACTGTCCAAGTCGTGAGGATTTACTTCAGTGTTTTCCATAAGAGGTTGGAGCTTTTATAGCTTGATGGTTGATGTGTCTGTTTCAGTTGATTTTCTGTGTGGTGCATGGAAGGGAATCCGAGCATCCTTTAAACAATGGGTATCTGTCTGTCCCAGCACTATTTGCTGAAAATAACTAGTCTTCATTTTATTGGCTTGGAATCCTTGGTAAAAAAAATAAACAGGAAGGTCATCGGATTGTTGATCGCACCGTTGCATGGTTGCATGGAATCCCTCCAAGGCTTTCCTCTTCGTGGGATCTGGTAGATTGCATTTACTTTGAAGTACATCCTTTCTGATTCACCTGGACATTTGGCTTTTAGTTGGCAGGAGGCTAGAGGAGTGGACACACGCCGTTAGCACAAACCCACCAGAAAGGGTGCACAAAAGTCTTTTTTTAAAAAAGCCCACGAAATGCACACATCACTGCCAAAGTTTGAAAGCAACTTGAGAATTTCTAGGTAGTTTCCCTGAATAATACCTGATTTGCAAGGGTCCTTTTATTTGATCTGCCCCAGAGATTGTCCCCTGGAATATCCTGATTCCCCAGAGCATCTGTCAAAACCAGCTGCGATTATAAATGCAAGTTGCTTAGATCCACAGACAAAATACCTGTACAGGAGGGGGGAAAAAGACTCACCATGGTGCCAATGAGGAAACATGACAGATTTTGCGACCCAGGGGAGCTGGAGCCAGCCCCTGGGAGCGGAGGGCTGAAGCCAGGATGCTCAGCCAGAACTCCAACACGGCAGGGAGGATGAACAGCGTCAGGTGAAAGGTATGCATCGGCTGTTGTTACACACACGGTCAGCTTCAAAAAGCAACCCTGATCGGGGAGAGTTCCGGTGGCATTACTGCCCAGATCACAGTTGCCTGTAATGCCAGCTCCGGGGATCCGACGCCCCCTGCTGGCCCCCCCTAGGTACTTCCACAGGTGTGCCATTTTTCCACGAAATAAATTTTAAAACAAAAAAAACCTTAAATTCCAATAAATCAAGACTGTCTATAGGAACCAGATAAAGTTTGAATATATATATAAGAATATATATGTGTGTGTATGTGTGTTTGTATATATATGTGTATATATATATATATATATATATGAACTACTAAAGTTAAAATCAAAAGATACAATAAATAACTTAAACAAATGGGTAATGAGCCATGAGATGGACACAGGAATAGTCTCCCAACTGCAGAAAGCCCGAGGCTGCAGAGCAAGCTGCTGAATTCTGTCAGCCTTTAAAGAACAACACAGTGCTTCTCAGGTTACTACATGAGGAAAGATAAAGAATGCCAGGAAATCTTTCCACAGAGCCAGTGTTACCCTGACACCGAAGCAAGCCAAGGAAACAACAGAAAACTGTAGGTGCTGGAGAGATGGCTTAGTAGTTCTAAGTGCAGAGGACCCAGGTTCAAGTCCCAGGGCATGCGCATTGGGTGGTTTCTTTCTTTCTTTCTTTCTTTCTTTCTTTCTTTCTTTCTTTCTTTCTTTCTTTCTTTCTTTCTTTTTTTAAGATTTATTTATTATATGTGAGTACACTGTTGCTGTCTTCAGACACACCAGAAGAGCGCGTCCAGTCTCATCACAGATGGTTGTGAGCCACCATGTGGTTGCTGGCATTTGAACTCAGGGCCTCCGGAAGAGCGGTCAGTGCTCTTAACCGCTGGGCCACCTCTCTAGCCCAGCACTGGGTGGTTTCTGACTTGCATGTAACTCTGGCTCCAGGGAGAAGACACAAAGCCTCTGGCGTCCATTGTGTCCTTGTGTGCACAAACGCCCGTAGATATACATATAGATATACATATAGATATACATATAGATATACATATAGATATACATATAGCTAAAAATAATTTTTAAATCCCGAAGATGACAGTGTGTGTGCGTGTGCGTGTGTGTGTGTGTGTGTGTGTGCACATCTTTAATCTTTAATTTGACTTGGGAGGCAGAGGCAGACAGATCTCTGAGTTTGTGGCCAGCCTGGTCTACAGAGAGTGAGTTCCAGGACAGCCAGGTCTGCCCAGAGAAACCCTGTCTCGAAAAAACAAAAACAAAAACAAAACAAAACGAAATCTCAAGAACAACATCTCTGAGATAATATGCGTGCAGGAATTAGCAACACAGCAGTTGCAAACAGAATTGAACAGCATATGAAAGGAGCATCCATACACCACGGCCAAGCTGGTGCCATGCCAGGGGATGCAAAGGCGGCACGGCAAAGACAGTCAATGCAAGAGCACAGGAAGGAGTTAGCCTGGTCTACAGAGTGAGTTCCAGGACAGCAAAGACAATCAATGCAAGAGCACAGGGAGGAGTTAAAGCCAAAGGTCATCGTAATCTCAGGAGATACAGGAGAGGTCAAAGTTCAGCACCCTCTCATAGTAAACACCGTGGGCAACTAGGAGAAGGAAGGGCTGCACCCCGACGTAAGACAGGGAGTTTACATGACGAATCCACACCGAGACCATTTTACTAAATGGGGGGAGGGGACTGTAAAATCGGAGGAGACGGGGGCAAGAGAAAGAAATGAGAGGTACAAACAAGAAAGGGAAAGATAAGGCGTCTTCAGTTGTTGATGAAATGATTTTATAATTGAGGGACCTCCCGTCCCCCCACCCCCACCAAATACTCCACCAGAAAACTGTTACATCTGATTAAAATAAAGTACGTGGTGTAGACTAGAATAATGAAGCCCGCATTTTTTGTACAGGAACTAAGTCTCGATTAAAAAAAATGAGTTGTGTGTGAGCCTGGTGTGGTGGTGCGCACCTATTACACCAGCATTCCGGACGCAGAGGTTGTATGTTCAAGACTTCAGCCTCGAGGCCATCTCCCCTATCCCCAAAATGAAGATGGAGAACTGGGATATAAATGGATGGGACTGAAGTTATGAGCTCACCAGACGGGCTTAATAGACAGTTGGGAGGGTAAATTTAAGGGACAGCCAGGAGTGGGGGAAAGGTCGGGAAATATAATGTTCCTAAAGATCAGAGATTGGCGTCATTGAAATCTAGCACCTCAGTGGACCGACCGTGCATGCACAACACGGAGATACCTGGGAGTTCCTTCAAACACTGCAGGTGCACGCGATAAAAAGAAAGAATTTACAAAACACCCCAGTCTGCCTGGCAACAAAACCAGAGAGTCGGGATTTTGTGTGTTGCAGAAGCATTGCAAGGTTGCTTCTCATACTTATCGAAAGGGTGTGAATTTGGGGAGGAGAGAAAGACCGACGTACTGAATTACCAGGCATTAGCACCCAGGTGCTGTGGACCAACAAAACTGCTTGGTCGCCAAAGCAGCTGCCCGGAAGGGAACTTGGAAACTCCTGTGCCCAGGTTAAATACAGTACCGCTGGCTCGAAGCTGCAGTAGTCCACGTGGCCACACGATGGCGATGGTGAGCCTGTCTTGTGAAGCATCCTGTACTTCAGGGCTTTTGTCTTGCTAATAATATTAGTCTTCCGGAGTGTGGTAGCTGATGTTGGGCTCACATTCTTAGTCATTGTGGTGTGCCAGGAAGCCTTCTGGGAAACCTGAGCAAGAAGGAAGGGATATTGCAGAGTCCCGAGGACACAATCAGACATTCCTCAACTTTTATTTTACGTATGTGGTTTGTCTACATGTATGTCTATGCACTATGTGCATGCCTGTGCCTCCGAGGTCAGGAGGGGGATTGGATCCCTGGAATTAAAGGTGCCAATGGTGGTAAGGTAGGTAATGGGAAGCGGATCTGTGTCTTCTGCAAGAGCAGCAAGTGCTCTTTACTGCTGAGCCAGCGTCTCGCTAACCCCACAGCGATGCATTCTAGACACGAGTTGTCTGGGGGAGATCTGGGCGGAGTGCTCTACAGAGCCTCCGAGGTGAGCAGAGCAGAGTCTCTGGTGGGTGACGGAATGGACGGCAAGGGGGGATTCCGTGAGCTTGCCTTGAGAGAAGTGCGGCTGCTGTCTGGAGAAGAAACCTCCGTTGTGAGGATATTGGGAAGAGAGCAGTGGACAGAGCCTTGGAGGGTGGGGTGGTCAGCCCGGAAGGTCAGCCTAGATGGGAGGGATAAGAACTCTGGCGCATCCGGTCTGGGTGGAGCTGTGCTGTCCTCTGCGTGAGGGAAACTGCTAGTGTTCTGTGGGCTCTGGTCATGGACTCCTGGGGTCTAGGGCAAACAGTAGACAGTGGCTACACAAGAGGAATTCTGAGTTCCCCTATCACTGATTATTTATTTATTTATTTATTTATTTATTTATTTGTCTTTCGAGACAGAGTTTCTCTGTGTAGCCCCGGCTGTCCTGGAACTCACTCTGTAAACCAGGCTGGCCTCGAACTCAGAAATCTGCCTGCCTCTGCCTCCCAAGTGCTGGGATTAAAGGCGTGTGCCGCCACTGCCCTGCTCTGATTTTTAAGAGATTGAGATCATCAGAGTAGGGAGAAGTCCCAGGGAATCTTGTGGAAGAAGGGCTTC
>BDUI01000048.1:725488-735659 GCA_002335545.1 Apodemus speciosus | reverse complement strand
AGGCGTGCTCCACCACGCCTGGCTATTTTGTATTTTTGAGACACGGTTTTGCTGTGTAGCTTTAGCTAGTCTGGAACTTGATGTGTAGACTAACCTCAATCTCTATCGGGTTGAGGCCAGAGATGTGCTTGCTTCTGTCTCCGGAGTGCTGGCATGGATGGCACGTGTGTGCCTCCTTGCCCAGGAGTGTCTGACAATCGGTTTTAAGTGCATGGGTTGCAAAGAAGCTAAACAAGCGGACGGCAAGTGGACAGCACCCTTCCTACAGTCAGCGTTTAGTTAAGAGACAGACCCTGCAGCCCAGCGCCTGTGCCGGTTACCATTGGTACCTCAGTGGCTGCGGGGACACTGAGAGTTTCCCTTGGTTCCAGATCCACTAGTAAATAGCAGTCCTGGACAAACATCACAAGCATGCCAAACTTCAGGGCTGGGAAGGGCTGCTGGGGAGTGGGGATGAAAGAGAATTCGTAAATAAATACATAAACAGGGCATTAAATAAAACAAGAGAACGGCTTTGGATGGGTAGTGATGTGAGTGCCAAGAGGCGTGTGTTCCGAACTTCGCCTTTTATGCCAAAGGCCCCGATGACAAACCTTAAATACACAACGCTGAGCCTATTCCTGGGTGTTCACAGAGAAGAGCAGACACAGCCCAAGTGAAGAGTGTGTGTGTGTGCATGTGTGTGTGCATGCACGTGTGTGCGCATGTGTGTGTGCATATTGGTGTGTGCATGCACACATGTCTGTGCGTGTGCATATGCGTGTGTGTGTGTGTGTGTGTGTGTGTGTGCAGGCACACACGTGCATTGTAGGGTTTCATGCAGCTTCACCCAAAATAAGCAAAAAGCTGGGACAATTCCAAATGGTCATGAGCCAGGAACGGATAAACAGATTGGGTTTCTGCGCAATGGAGTACGACTCAGTGACAGACGTTCCATAGTGGGGGGGGGGTGTGTGTGAAAGAGAGAGATCATATGATGCAGTGTGTGTGAGAGAGAGAAAGAGAGATCACATGATGCTGTTCTACAGTGGTGTATGTGTGCATGCATGCAGACGTGTGTATGTGTGTGTGAGAGAGAGCTCACATGATGCTGTTCTGGGTCATGCAGATCTACAGTGGTGTGTGTGTGTGTGTGTGTGTGTGTGTGTATGAGAGAGAGAGATCACATGATCACGTGATGCTCTTCTAGTTCATACAGAGCAGATCCACAGGTGTATGTATGTGCCTGTGTGTGAGACATCACATGATGCTATTTTAGGTCATGCAGAGTAGATCCACAGGTGTATACGAGTGTGTGTGTGTGTGTGTGTGTGTGTGTGTGTGTAATGTCACATGATGTTGCAGTGTGGCATGATGGGATGTTCAGCACATTCTCAGGTGCACATATCTGAAGTCATCAGAACCAGAGAAATTCCCCCCACCCGCTCACCTACTCTAATCCATTACACAGATACATAGATGTTTGGAGACTTGGCACCTGCCTCGTTAATTTTACTCAGTACTGCAGTCTAAAGTCAGGTACTCAGAACACGAATCAGGTACATTCCCGAGAGCCAGGCAAGTGTGTGTCCAGCTGGTAGTAACCCTGAGAACACTGGACCGTGTCTGTGTGGTTGGCGTGTGCACCTGTGCACATGTGTGGAGGGCAGAGGTCAGTCTTGGGTATCATTCCTCAGGCATGGTCGGTCCATTTTGGTTTTTTAAAAGTTTAAAATTTTTATTTTGTCACAGTGTTTGCCTGCATGTATGTGTGTGTCCCACGTGCATGCCTGGTGCCCACAGAATCGAGAAGAAGGCATCACATCCCTCAATACTAGAGCTCTGAGTGCTTATGACCCACCATGGCATGCTGGGAACTAAAGCCATGTCCCTTGCAAGAGCAGCAAGTGCTCTTAACCGCTGAGCTCCCGCCTTAGTGTTTTGAGACAGGAATTTTTGCTGAACCTGGGCTCTGCATAGTAGGTTACTATTGCTGTGATGAGACACCATGACCAAGGCAACGGAAAGGGGGGGCAGGCCTTTAGTTAGGAGTTTTAGGGGTTTCCAAAGAGTTGAGAGCTACATCCGGATCCAGAAATAGAGACAGAGGTTGGGTCTGGGCCTGGCATGACCTTTTGAAATCTCAAAGCCCACTACCTCCAGTGACACACTTTCTCCAACAAGGCCACACCTCCTAATCCTTGTATCCATTTAAACATCTCCACTACTTGATGAC
Organism: Apodemus speciosus; assembly: GCA_002335545.1. Lineage (NCBI taxonomy): Eukaryota > Metazoa > Chordata > Mammalia > Rodentia > Muridae > Apodemus > Apodemus speciosus. Next base: position 733,444 of record BDUI01000048.1, on the reverse strand, counting down.
CAGTCATTCAATTTTATGAACTTGCAGGGGCCACTCTTATTCAAACCACTACAGTTAGGTTGTCTGGCCATCTGATCCCAGTGATCCTTCTGCCTCTGCCTTCCCAGGGCTGAGATTACAAATGTAAGCCCCAAGGCCTGATTTTTTACCCAGTATGCACTGGACATATTGAAGGAGTTTCAACCATGTTGAGCTCAGTTGGTCCTGAAGCAGCCAAAACCATGCTGGGATCCCTCCGCACCCTCTTCAAGAAATACTAGCAGAGTGGTGTACACATGCGGACACCCAGGATATTTTTTAAATTTATTTACACAGAGTTCGGGGAATGAACTTTGGTTTTCATACATGAGAACAAACATGTCACCAACTGACCTGTGCCTAAGCCTGGCTACTCCTTCTACTGCATTAAAATCTTTAACCACCCGAAAGCAGATATTGTGTCTCATTTTGTTTCTTTTCTACCCTCCCCTCCCAAAAAAAAACTTTATTTTCTGCGTCAGCTTTTGCCTACATGTACGCATGCGCATGCCTGGTGTCCTTGGAGGACAGGAGAGGACCACACATCCCCTGGAACTGCAGTTATGGGTGTTTGTGAGCCAATATGTGCTAGAAATTGAACCACAGTCCTCTGCAAAAGCAGTCAGTGCTCCCAACACCCATGGCATCTCTCCAGCCCCTTGTTTTGTCCCTTTGAAGCTGAAAAAAAATCACCAACTAGTTCACCCTTTCCTTCCTGTGGCATCCCGGGTGCCCACGCATGTACGCCACCTTGCCAGTGTCTCCTGAAGAGGGGGCGGAGGGATCCCACCATGGGTTTGGATGCCTTAGGACCAACTGCGTTCAGCTTTGTTGAAACTCCTTCAATATGCCCAGTGCGTACTGGGGAATCATGGTGCTGGATGCTTTGGAATTTCAGTTTGTAAATCTTTAAGTTGCTATTAGTTGGCTGATGTAGTAAGATACTTAGTAAATACACAGTAAGTTCCCACAGAACTTGGAATTGGATCGAGAGAGAGGACTTACATTGGTTTCTCTGATAAAGGTTTGCTGGTTTTTGTTTTTGCTTTCAGGAGGGTAAATTAATCTGCACAATTATTATCTAACAAAGCGTTTTATCTTGAATGAATGTGTCAAGCAGACAATTCTCCTCTGAGACCTAAGACTGCCCTAGAGGCCCGGTAACAGTCAACCGGAGCTCTTTTCCATGTGGCCTTGTCCTGTCGTAGTCTGAATTTAAGGTCATCCAGTCTTGAAAAACCTGCCTTCAATTCAGAGATAATGACTGTGAATGAACAAAGACCACAGGCCCCGAGGGGTAAGTCTCACAATAGCTAGTGTGATTCTTTTCCCCCATTCCTTAAGGCAAAATTTCTTTCTATACCAGCACACGTTTGAAATGATCATCAAAATTAACGAGAAAAAACGAGAAAAACGTGGAGACAAACTTTTCTCCACAAATGCCTTTTCAGACGGGACACATGATGGCACGTAGGCAAAATCTGGTGAGGAGGAGCTGAAACTGGGGTACCTCTGAGGTTCAGGTGAGTCAGGTCCACAGAGCACACCAGCAGCAGATGTGTGGGAGGCAGGGGGCTTCTGTTTAGGGATGGGAGAGGACCCCCCCTTGCTGCTGGTCTCTGTAAGAACTGGGAGACACTGACACTCGTGTGAAGGCCTGCCTGCCTGCTAGTCCTTTCCCAGGCATGGGGCTTGGGGACGGATTCATAGTAGAGGGCTGAGGTGGGGTATTTTATTGAGGGGGTTCAGGAAGGGGGAATAAGACAGAAGCCGTGCTGGGCAGTGGTGGCGCACGCCTGGTCTATAGAGTGAGTTCCAGAACAGCCAGGGCTATACAGAGAAACCCTATCTCCAAACGTCCCCCCAACACCCCAAGAAAAGAAGACAGAAGTCATGAGACTGTGAAGAAATAAAGGGCCAACTCATGTGTTCTCAAAGTTTCACAGCAAAACAGCTAAAAAACCAGAGAGGAGGTGTATCTGGGGGAGTCCGTCGTCAAACACAGAAGAGGCTAGAGGAAACCCGGAGGAGCATTGATTATCTGTCCAAGTGAAAAATCGCTCTGTACTTTTGTGTGAGAACCCCAGCATGGGGTGAGCACGAAGGAGGGAGGTAGAAACTGAGGCATGGATAAGGTGGGCAAATGGTCCCTGGATTTGGGAAGGAAGTCCTGGAGAGGAGCCGTTGTGTTGGGATGGCGGCTTGCATCCGGACAGATCACACCAGACCAGCATGGCACAGCACAGCTCCACGGGAGAGGAAGGTTTATTGAGGAGAAGGGAGGAAGAGAAAAGGACAAAGGGGTAAAGGAGGAGTCGGAGGAGGAGGAGAAGAAGAAGAAATAGAAGAAGAAGAAATAGAAGAATAAGAAATAGAAGAAGGAGGAGGAGGAGGAGGAGGAGGAGAAGAAGAAGAAGAAGAAGAAGAAGAAGAAGAAGAAGAAGAAGAAAAGAAGAGAAGAAGAAGAAGAAGAAGAAGAAGAAGAAGAAGAAGAAGAAGAAGAAGAAGAAGAAGAAAGGGGTGAAGGAGGTTGGGGGACCCTGCCTTTTATTTGGGCCATGATGTAATAATAGCCACACTACCTCAAACAGGTAAGGCGCAGGTAGGTGAATGCTGGGAATGTATGGCGGTTGCCATGGCAACAGAAGACAGGTCCTTGTTGCCTATGGGTGACATTATCAATGGATTCGGAGGCTGTAGGCTCCAATGCCAACAGGAGCCCCAAGCCATCACCCCCCAACCCCCAAAGGGCTGGGTCTCGCCTGCTGATGTTACTTCTTACCCTGCCTCAGTTGGCCTCTCTTTTCTGAGACTCAGGATAAGGCACTCATCCTAGAATTGAGACAGATTGCCAACATAATGAGAGAGGTTTGGGTCTAAGGTAAATAAATGACATTATCGTAAGAAAACATTTTTTCTTTACATAATGAATTATTACTAGTTTTGTTTCTCTTGCCCCATGGTGTGCTGAAATACTGCACATTTTGATGTGTGTGTGTGTGTGTGTGTGTGTGTGTGTGTGTGTGTGTGTGTTTGGTTTATTTGCACCATCATCACGGCACAGAGGCGTCCCCTTAAGTCTAACTGAAGTAGTGATTGTTTTTTGCACACAGGCTGAAAAGCCACAGACAAAATCACAGACCTAAGCACGCAAACAAAGAGAATTTGACCAATCAATTATCATAAAGCCCATGATCAATGACCTGGTGCTTCCTGGAACCTGCCTCAGCAAAATCTCCGTTCTCCTTTCTGTTTACAAAACAAAACAAAACAACCCAAACAAACCTAGCTTGAGACTTTTAAAATCAGCCTCTCTTGAGAAATCAATGTGGTGCGAACTTGAACAGTTCGCACTTGATTCCCGTGTTATTTTTTCTTGTTGGTATTGCCACGGGCCGAGTGAACCTGTGAAGGACACACACGTCCTTTAAAACATTGGAGGAAATCTGAGGACTGGATTGCAAAAGCTGAGGCTGGTTGAGAATTGCTGGCTACAAGAAAGGAGCGTGTAGGAGGCAGGCTGAATGTGAGCTTCTAGCGATGGGGCTCTGCCAATTGACGTCAGCAACAGGAGCCGCCCCCGGATGCTGCGGACCAGCTGGGCCAGCCAACTGTGCGGGCTGCGCGGAGGGAGGTGTGCAGAGCTGTTTGCACCGTGCCCCTGGCAGCATCCCTCTCAGCTTCAGCCTGTCAGTCTGTGCTAGCACAAGCCCTGGAGAAAGCGTGTCCTTCTGAATCCACTCTACTCAGTTACGTAAGTCAGGACGATCCAGAACATTAAAGGAGATCTGAATGCAGGCACGATACCGTCAAACCCACAGCTTTGGGAGACATGATTCTGCGAGTTCCTGGAGGGCTCAGTATCTTGACCTTCCCACCTGTGCGTGATTACAGCGTGATTTTACAGACTGATAGTGGCCTCTGCAGAAGTGCAGGGAAAGCTCAGAGCAAGAGGGTCCCTAAGTTACTAGAGACTTCACAGTCAGTTACTCGGCACTTGGGAGAGGGCGAGTGGTGTGCCACACACTTAAAAGTCAGCACGCAGAGGAAACAGTACTTCCTGCTCTCCTGTTAGTCTAGTGGAAGAGGCAGGAATTAAAAGCAGACATAGGTAAGGAGTTCTGCATAAGATGGGATGCTATGCAAACAGCAGAGTCTGAGGAGTGGAAGGAAGAACGTGGGAGTCAACCTGTGTCCCAGGTATAGGTTTCCTTGAGAAAGTTATCTGGACAACGCCATGAGAAAGAGAGAACAGCCACACACAGGTGGTGGGAGGAGCCTGAGCCACACATGGTGGGAGGAGCCTGAGCCACACAGTTAACGGTGGGAGGAGCCTGAGCCACACCGCTGTGGTGGGAGGAACATGCCAGGCAGTTGGGCTGCACTCCCCACGTGCATCGTCCCCATCCAAAATACCTGAGGTGGACAGCCTTCCTCTGTTGCCCATCATGTGGCAGGCACAGAATTGGTGCCAACTTCCTAGGCATGGGTCCGAACGTCCGATCTCCAGGTTGTTAGAAGCAGAGGATCTGGATTGAATTCAGAAAATCAGATAGAACAATGCTCTGGAAGTGCGCACGCTCCCCCAGGCGTGCCAAGATTACTAAAACCTGTCCATCACACCAACTTCTGAAGGTATGTATGAGACTTCATGGAGGTCAGGGGATATGGATTTTTAACGTTACCCAGAGATCCATGTGATAAAGTGTTAGTCTCCGGGGTGCCAGTGGGAGGTGACAGAATAGCTAAGCTGGGAGACTTAGCGGGTTGTCTTGAAGTCCTCCAGGATCTGACTCTGAAGGGAGTTTCCAGACTCGTGCCTTTTCTTCTCTTTTGTTTCTGGGCACAATATAAATGGCTTGACTCTGGTACGTGTTCCCATCAGAACAAGCTGACACAGGTGCCAAAGAAACAGGGCCATGACCTGGAGGTCCCAAAACTTTAACCAAAAATAAGCTTTTTCTTGTTATTAAGTGGATCCGCTCAGATATTTTATCACGGAATCTATACTAACAGAATCTATAATATGTGGAAATGTCTAACCTGATTTAACCCAGGTTCAAAATATAGATGATGGAAATACAGAAATAGAGGGACACAGACCTGCAGAAGTCTCCCTTCCCATCACCAACGAGGTATTGACCCAAATACGATAGAGAAGCAGTCATCTATCGGTGAGACAATAGCGAAGACGAAAGCAGGTTGTGCAGTCCTGTAACTCGTTCAGGTCTGGGGTGTTTGCACCCACTCGCAGCAGTGGAAGACCTTGATTCTATAGGGGGCGTGGGCTGAGGAGGCAGAGGCCGCTTTGTTATTCTTTATCTCAGCGTTATCTTTAACGCTGGTTAGATTTATGTCAATTTGACACAAGCTAGAGTCATCAAAGAGGAGCCCCAGGTGAGAAAAACACCTCCGTAAGATTCATCTGTAGGTTATTTTCTTAATTAGTGACTGATGGGAGAGCCCAGCCCATTGTGGGCGGTGCCATCCCTGGGCTGGTGGTCCTGGGTTCTACAAGAAAGCAGGCTGAGCAAGCCATGAGGAATAAGCCTTTAAGCAGTGCCCCTCCGCGGCCTCCGAATCAGTTCCTGTCTCCAGGTTCCTGCCCTGCTTGAGTTTCTGACCTGACTTCCTTCAGCGATGGACTGTGGAGGTGAAAATGTAAACCAAATAAATTCTTTCCTCTCCAACTTGCTTTAGGTCATGGTGTTTTTATCATAGCAGTAGTAACCCAAACGAAGACACTTACCAATAAAATAATTTATAAATGGACACAGCAGGACAGCAAAGCAAAAATTTTATTTTGAGGAGTAACACACACACATATATGTTAAATGACTTCGTATATATATATGAATATGTTATATGATGTGTGTGTGTGTGTGTGTGTGTGTGTGTGTGTGTTATACGAAGTTAAATGACCCACGCTGGCACCTACAGAACAGAAAGGCTTTTATTAAAAAACAAAAAAAAGACAAACAAACAAGTGAGCAAAATAAGATACCTAATTACTTTTCTATCGCTGTGATCAAATCCCATGACCAAGGCAACCTATAGAAGGAAGGGTCTTACTGGCTAATGGTTTCAGAGGGATAAGATTCCTTTGTGACAAGGACGCATGACAGCGGGAAGGTGTGGTGGCTGGAGTCGGAAGCTAAGAGCTCACATCTTGAATTGTAAACAAGGAAGCAGAGAGCAAACCTGGAAGGGTGTGAGGCTTTGAAACCTCACCGTTCAGCCCCGGTGACCTACTCCCTCCAACAAAGCCATGCCTTCTAAGCCTCCCCCAAACAGTTGGGCACCAAATATTCAAATGCCAGAGCCTATTGGTAGAGGGGTGGGCATCACATTCAACCCGTCACAAACACAAGCATCAGATGCTTAGCAAGGTTGTGTGGAAAAGGAGCTTTTCTGCATTGTAGATGGGAATATAAATAGAGCAGCCACTGTGCCGATCAGTATGGAGATGCCTCAAGGAACTAAACTCAGAACCACTGTGTGACTCATCTGTACCTCGACGGGAACACACACAAGCAAATCTAAGTCAGTGCACCTCAGCAACCCCGGCTCTTCCAAGCTCACCGTGACACTATTCACAATGATCAAGCACTGGGGTCTGTGTGTCCACCAGCTGATGAAACAGCAGAGATGATGTTTCGGCCACAAAGAAGAATATTATGTTTTCAGGAAAATGGATGGACTTAGAAAACCTGATGTCAAGTGGAAGAAGCCAGGCTCAGAAAGATGCCTGTCTTGTGTGTATCTCCTAAATGGGACCTGAATGATATGCACATAAGCACACGTACACATTTGATATGAAAACAGACGGGGAATTGTCTGAGAAAAGGGTGAGGCCAGAGGAAGGAAGGACAAGGAGGGGCGGGACGTGATGCTGGAAGACCATGCTGTACTTGAACCAAATATGGCTTGGAGCCCATTTATTATGTCACTCGGTGAATGCACTCTAATAATCTTTAAAAGGACAAATAAAATTGGAGACAAGAGAAAAAGAAAAGAAAACATCCATCCTGGGTAGCACTGTGTGCAACCTTGTGGGTTACACTGGCGGGAGGCTGCGGTGGTGTCTTTTATGGGCTCAGAGAAACTGATGGAGGGCGTGCCTAGTGGAACTGATTTGACTAGTCCCGCCTTTTATGATAATTAGGCGACGAGCTAAGCAATCTTACCTTTGGCCATCCTGAGGCTGCAGGACTCATATACAGCAGAGGCGGGTTTCCTTTTAAATTTGCCCTTGCAGGTTGAGAACCGTTAGAGGAAGCCATATTCTTGTCCTTTAGTGGAGGGTTTAGAGCGCTGTTTGCCCTGTGGAGCCTGTAGCTGGCAACAATGTTGAAGATCTGGGCTAGCTTCCAGGAGGGTAGAATACCTTCCTTTTTGATTAGATAAGAGGGATGAGTGTTTGGTCTCGCGGAATGTAAAATAAGGAAGAGTGTAGGAGGGGGTTGGCCATTGTCCTGGTCTCTGACAAGCTACACTTTCTCATTACCGTACAATAGACATCAGGCAGAGCTTCAAAAAGGCAGCCCTCAGTGCTGGCCGTCCATCGCCTTAGACTACGACCGCTCTGGCGTTAGACTACCCTAAGCGGGCACAGAGATACAAAACCAATTATACTGTATGGATGAAAACACATTAGTAGCGTTTAGAAGAATACATTGAATCCTAGAAAGAAACAATACAGTATATAAAATATGCAGTCATCTTTAGAGGCAGAAACAGCAAAGGGACTATTAGTCCAAACCAGGAGAACAAAAACCTGTCAAGAAAGAACTAGAAATGAAAAGATGAGGTAGAAAAAAAGGGGGGATTAAAAAAGATATTATGGCCGGGCGGTGGTGGCGCACGCCTTTAATCCAAGCACTTGGGAGGCAAAGGCAGGCAGATTTCTGAGTTCGAGGCCAGCCTGGTCTACAGAGT
>BDUI01000048.1:711674-725438 GCA_002335545.1 Apodemus speciosus | reverse complement strand
AAAAAAAAAAAAAAAAAAGATATTATAAATATATTCCAAATGCTCATGAAGGCAGAACTAAGTAGGGTCATGAAGAAGATGATAAAAGGAAGAAAGACAGAGAATTGGATTCACAGACATGAAGGTATAGTGTCTGAAAAGGATTGTATCCTGGACAGGATTATGGTTCATATCAGGCAAAAAAGCAGAGAATATAGGCTTTTAATGTAGTCATATACATGAACGACAGTCTTTGAGGGTATAAAATGCATTTAAATGGATATAAGATGAAATATAGAATGCTATACTATTTCACAATAACGTAAAAATAGCATCAGTAAGCTGAGTGGTGGTTGTGTATGCCTTTAGTCCCAGTGCTCAGGAGGCAGAAGCAGGCAGACTTCTGTGAGTTCAAGGCCAGCCTGGTCTACAGGGTGAGTTCCAGGACAGCCAAGGCTACACAGAGAGAAACCCTGTCTGGAAGAACAAGACAAACAAAAATAGCATCATTAGCAGAAATCTACAGAGAGAAAAATCTGTAGGTATTTGGATATGGAACATCACATTCAAAATAAATAAGGAGAAAAATAGCAAAGAAAAGAAGAAAGAAAATGACGTCAATTTTACAAAAATAAAGAYGGCGTGACAGCTAATCTTACTCGGCAACTTGATTGGATTGAGACATACATGGGATTCAGAAGGCTCCAGTCAGGGTGTGCCTGTGAGGGGGTTGCCAGAGAATGGTAGATGGTGAAGGTTCTTACTTAAGGAATGGTTTAATCCATAGGTGGATTCAGACTGTGAACAGACCCACTGGGAAGGGGTGAACTGAGCTGGGGCCTGGTCATCTTGTGACCTTTCTGGTTTGATCTTGCCCCGCCCCTTCCTGTTTCTGCGGTCTTCACTTCCTGACTGCTCCACGCCGCTCTCATCCGTGGGCTCCCACTGCCGCGACATCTTGCTCTAGTATGTGGAGCGAGTGACTGTAGACGGAGATATTGGAAACTGCAAACTAGAATAAGCCTGTCCTTTTCCAGTTGTTTTTCTCAGGGAGTTGTCACAGCGATTCAGACATAACTACCAACTACCGTACTCACGAGGTGCCAACTTTGGCGACAGTCAGAGGAACTGCGTTTAGACAGCGTAACTCTTAAGATTAGTGCTCAAAACACAAAAGAAGAAAGGTCTTAAGTCTGTCATCTAAGCCTTTACTCTAAAATATTGTGGTGGTTTAAACAGGAATGGTCCCTGTAGGATTCATGTGTTTGAATGGTTGGCCACAGGGAGTGGCAGTATTAGGAGGTGTGGCCTTGTTGGAGGAGGTGTGGCCTAGTTGGAGGAGGTGTGGCCTTGTTGGAGGAGGTGTGGCCTTGTTAGAGGAATTGCATCACCGTGGAGGTGGGGCTTGAGGTTTTAAATGCTCAAGCTCCACCTAATATAAAAAAAAATAAACAAAACAAACAAACAAACAAACAAAAAACCAGTGTCCTCTTAGCTGCTTCAAGATGTAGAACTCTTGGCTCTTCCAGCACCGTGTCTCCCTGGATGCTGCCATGCTTCTTGCCATCATGGTAAGGGATTAAACCTCTGGGACATAAGCCAGACCTGATGAAATGTCCTTTATAAGAGTTGCCGTGGTGATGGTGTCTCTTCACTACAATTAAACCCTCAGATAGATAGATATTATTATTTGTAAAGATTTGTTTAATTTTTAATAACACGTGTGGCATGTGGGCCTGTGAGTACAGGAGCCAGCAAGGGTCAAGAATATTAGATACTCTAGAACTGGAATTATAGGTGGCTGTGAGCCACCTGATGTGAGTGCTGGGAACCGAACCCAAGTCTCTTTGTAAGAGGAGAACGCATTAAGCCAGTCCTCTACCAGGGCAGCCGGCACTCTTAACATCTGAGCCATCTCTTTGCCCCTGGTTCCTGTTTCACTGGCTCACTCTTTTACATTTACTATTGTTTTCTTAAGGTCTCAGATTTTAAGGTCTCGGTTCCCCAGATCAAACGGTCGAAAGAGTGAGGATTTCATCGTGAACCTCGGTAATGCAGATGAGCCCTGTGTTGGGGTTTATTGCTGTGAAGAGACAACATGACCGAGGCAACTCTTAGAAAGTCAAACTTTCTAAGTTTGGGGTTGGCCTGCTAGCACCGACACTGCTGGCTTACCGTTCCGGAGGTTCAGTCCGTCATCATCATGGCGGGAAGCATGGCTGCGTGCAGGCAGACGTGATGCTGGGGCTGAGAGTTCTTCTTGATCTGAGGGCAGCTAGGGGGAGATTCTAGATTTCCACACTGGGTGGAGCTTGAGCATAGGAAACCTCAAAGCCCGCCCCCACAGTGACGCACTTCCTCCAGCAAGGTCACGCCCACTCCAACAAAGCCACAACTTCTAATAGTGACACTATGGGCCAAACAAGCATTCAAAAGCACAAATCTATGGGAAACAAAACCTTTGCACAGCACCACAAGCCCCTGTGTCCAGGGCCACATCGATGCTTTCATTGTCTGTGGGAATTTTTAAAGTTAACTTTACTCATGAGCCCATCTGTTCTTTCTCTGTTAGATGGGTCTGTAAGGTAGGGTGTGCTTTCTGCCCTCTTTGCTATTTAAGTGGGACTATATGACTTTCTATAGCAAGGGACCCTGCAAGGAGGGACCTTGAAAAGACACTGCATAATCCCCCCCGTCTTGGCTACGATGGGGGATGCAGTGACTTCAGTGAATAAAGACCTCCTACCTACCCACAATGAACACAAAACATGAGTGAGAAATAAAGGTTGCTTGAGTCCACTTACGCTTGGGAGCTGTTTGTCAGTGAAGTATAGCCAAGGTTACCTAGATGCATACGCTCAGCATAGACTTGCAGCTTCAGAAGAACTGCTTATCCCCAGGGCAGCAGAGTGTCGGTGCTAGCAGGCAGCAACCGCGCTCTCCCACAAACATGCCATTGCTGTGAAGTTGACATGTGCTCTGACTGTAATCGCTTGAGTGTGAACCGTTTCTCACAAACTTCTGTGTTTAAACCCTGGGTGGGTCTTCAGTTGATGATTCTGTTTCGGGAGGCTTTAGAAATTTCGAGGTAGGAGCTGTGGCAAAAGAGAGTTGGTTCAGAGAGTGGGGTTGTTGCTTATCACAGCAACAACCTGGCCATGAGGTTTATAATAAGCCTTTGGAACTTGATTCAGAGATGTGGGTAGAAAATTCACAGGATAATGTAAGGAGAGATTAGTGAGCTGTTGTGGGAGGGGTTTGGAAGATCAGATTAAGGTTATACGTGTGATCAATAAAGGTTCTTCTCACCAGAGGTCAGAGGAGAGCAAGGACTCTTTTAACAATGGGGCTAGCAGCCGCTTGTGTTACATTCTGGCAAAGAATCTGGCTATGTCCTATCTGTGTCCTGAAAATCTGAGTAAGGCTGAATTCAGCAGTTTGGTGGAGAAATCTTCACAACAATGTGTAGGCCGTGGTATGCTCACTGCTTGCTGTGTTTAGTCAAGTTTATGGTGAGAATTTAGAACAGAAATCAGAGAGATATACAACTGTTCAGTTTTATTTATAAAGAAGAGTGGATACAGAGAATGCCCAGAGCACACTGGTGTGACAAAGATGCTGTAACAGGGATCAAGGCAGACAACAGGAAAGGCCCTCTAAAGGTGAGACCTCAACCACTGAGGGTGGCAGGGCTTACAAATGCCAACCCATTGGAAAAACCCATTTAAAGTTCTCTGCTTGAATCGGGCTCCCCAAGGCAGTGCTTTCCAAAGCTCAGCTATTCAGGCACTTGGAAGCCTATGAAACCTTAATTGAGGGGACCCAGCTACCCCCTGAGCTGGCAGCCGTGCTTACCACTGTTCATATGGTACATGGGTCTATCTGTCTGTCTGTCTGTCTGTCTGTCTGTCTGTCTGTCTGTCTGTCTGTCTGTCTCTGTCTATCTATCATCTATGCATGTATGTATGTATGTATGTATGTATCTATCTATCTATCTATCTATCTCTGTTTGTCTATCTATCATCTATGCATGCATGTATGTATTTATGTATGTATATATCTGTCTATCCATCTATTTATCCATGTATCTATCCATCTATTTATCCATGTATCTATCCATCTATGTATGTATGTATGTATGTATGTATGTATGTATGTATGTATGTATCTATCTATCTATCTATCTATCCATCCATCTACCTACCTATGTGTCTATGTATGTATGTATGTACCTATCTATCCATCGATCCATCTATCTGTCTGTCTGTCTGTCTGTCTGTCTATCTATCTATCTATCTATCTATCTATCTATCTATCTATCTATCTGTCTATCTAATTTGAGACAGGGTTTCACACCAAAGCCTATGCTAGGCAGGAACTCAGTAGGTAACCCATGGCCTGGAAGTCACAGAAAACCTCCTGTCTCGGTGTTATGAATGCTGGGATTGTAGGTATGAGCCACGCCACCCGATTACTGTGTTTGTGTTCAATGTATTTTCTTGCTGACTGTTTTCAGGTGTCCATCTGTCAGGTGTGCATTATTTTCTTTCTCTGTCTTCAGTACAACTCAGCTCTTGCTTTATAACATATTAGTGACACAAAAATTACTCATATTTCTAATAATTCAATTTTATTGTTACAACTAGCTTCTTAGCTGTATTCCTTTTTTTTATTTTGCAATGTTGGCTGCTCTGAGTTCAGTTGTGTATCTCAAATTGATCATATCTTGGCTGCTTTTCTCTTGGTGTCTTTGTGGTTGCTCTGGGGTCTGCTATCCATTCTAAGTTCTCCCTTTAAGTGAGCTCATATTGATTTTAGTATCTTACGCACGCGGACTGCATTGAGGCAGGCCCATGCTCCCGTCTTGCTCTTTTTCTCAGCTGTTCTGACATATCTTATATTGTCATAAGTTATTAATTCCCCAAAGCATTTTCATTATATTTGTCTTATGTAATCACTAGCCCTTTAAGGCAAGAATTATTTTATGTATATGAGTATACTGTTGCTGTCTTCAGACACACAAGAAGAAGGCATCAGATCCCATTACAGGTGGTTGTGAGCCGCCATGTGGTTGCTGGGATTTGAACTCAGGACCTCTGGAAGAGCAGTCAGTGCTCTTAACCACTGAGCCATCTCTCCAGCCTCCGTAGTCAAGACTTTTAAATCTGGAGCTGACCAGCATGCAGTGCCAGCTTCACGAGAGCCCGGAGATGGAAGCTTTACAGAGAAGAAGAAATCTATTAATCCTTAGGACGGCCAATTTCAATGCTTCCTGGGGGTTTGCTCTGAAAACTCAATAATCAGCCAGGAAACATGCAGGTCCTGGGATTTTTCGTCCCTGCAAGGTAGCAAGCCAGGCTGACATTCTCTGGGAACGCCAGTCGGAGCTTGAGAGGCACAAACAGTGTGCATCGAAGCCTAGTTCTCTGGTTCCCACAAGCAAGGCAGAGGACATTCTAACTTGCAATCATCTGCAATGCAAGAAACCAGCCTGGAAGTAGGAACTTTAAAAGTCTTCGTAGTGAGTAAGCGTGCCCTTTGGCCTAGAGGGGACGCAGACTTCTGACACTGGACAGTAAAGCAGCTGTCTTAGCCTTGGAGGGTTTTTGCATATAGACCCCTGCAAAGGCAGCCTAGAAAGCAGCAGGCAGGCCTGGGGGACACATCCGGACACACGGAAGAACTGTCTTCCAATATCCAGCTCTTTAGATGATTGACGTTCAGCCAGCAAGGATTAAAACTTTCCAATTATTTCCATTTTGGAAACATTTCCATATGTAAATGCTGATGTTGACATCTGTCTCAGGGTATAAGAAGAGCTAATGGAAGGATCCAGAGGAGCAGAAGTGGCCTGGAGCTTGTGATGTAGACCAGGCTGGCCACACCGAGTTCAGTCGTATATCTCAAATGGATCAAATCTTGGCTGTTTCTCTCTTGGTGTCCGTGTGGTCGCTCTGGGGTCTACACTACATCGAAAGTTCTCATAGGTCTGCCTCTGCCTGCCACATGCTTGAATTAAAGGTGTGCACAGCCATGAGCTTGGTACTTTATGCTGTTGGCACTCTGGGCTCCACTCCCACAGTTACCTGGCAACATCCAGGTAGGTCTGGCCCATTATAAAAGGGGATGCTTGTCCCCTCCTCTCTCTCTTATCCTCTTGTTCTCTTGTTCTCTCTTGCCCTCTTGGGCTCATCCCTTCCTCCTCCCCCCTCCATGTAGACATGGCCGGCCTCTACTTCTCTACTCTCTCCCTCTCTCTCTTTCTCTGCCCCTACTACCCTCTTATCTCCCCTCCCCATGCCCTAAATGAACTCTATTTATGCCATACTGTTGTGTGTCTGGTCCCTCGGGGGTGGGGGTGGGGGGCATCCCTCCCCCCCCCCCGGCCCCATAGAACATATTCTTACGTCTCTTTCTCTTTGTATGATCACAACATATACTATCCTCTTAAAGTTGGATTTGTGGAGGCCGTGCTGGGGATCGAACCCAGGACCTCCAAGCAAGCACTGGACCGTGAAATGGCAACTCCCATCTCCTTTGTAATTGGAGTTTGTGTTTTATTTCCCTTCCATATGCAACCTTGCCAGATGTTGGAACTGGCTGGTGTTGTGATTACATGAGGCATGTAGTCTATGGGAGAAAGATCAGTCACCAGCCCCGACACTTGACAATCACCATATATATCCTCTTCTCTCCTGCTCTGCTGTCCCCTTTACCTGTCGCCAAAGAAGCTGACCTCTCGTTATCGGAGAACAACTAACCCTGAAGTGTTGACCATGGGGAATCAGATCTGGGAACACAGCTGACCAATTTTATATCCAACTTGGTGTCCTCATTGATGAGATTAATATGCCAAGGTTGACTTCCCATTTCTCTTCTTGTTCTTGGATTGGCTTGTGATGTCTGCCTGTGAGAAGCTGGGGTGTCCCCGGTGAGAAGCTGGGGTGTCCTGCTGTGAGAAGTTAGGGTGTCTCATGAGAAGCTGAGGTATCCCCCCTGTGAGGAGCTGGGGTGCCCCTGGTGAGAAGTTGGAGTGTCTGCCTGTGAGAAGCTGGGGTGTCCCCCTGTGATGAGCTGGGGTGTCCCCTGTGAGAAGCTGGGGTGTCCTGTGAGAAGCTGGAGTGTCCTGTGAGAAGCTGAGGTGTCCCCTGTGAGAAGTTGGAGTGTCTGCCTGTGAGAAGCTGGGGTGTCCCCCTGTGAGAAGCTGGAGTGTTCCCTGTGAGAAGTTGGGGTGTCCTGTGAGAAGCTGAGGTGTCCCTTGTGAGGAGCTGGGGTGTCCCCAGTGAGAAGAAGACACAGTTGTGCTTTGAGTTCTTATGTGTGAACTAATCACAGCCAACATGGCTCATGCATTTCATAGTATTTTGAGGGTGCATGAAGTCGTAGTTTGGTTCAGCCCCTCTTGGCCTTTCTCCCGAGGGCTGCCGGGGACATCACATGCTGCTTATTTGGAACCTGGCAGCACTATAAACGAATAATTCATCTCCCACAGAATGCTGCAGTTTTAGGGTGATAATTGTATATTTGAAGTGTTCTAACAGTTCACTGCAAAGTTCAGAAGTGTTCATTGAACTATCCTTTTCACAGCAGATGTAGCAGGCTGGATATAGAAAACCATTCCCACAAGACCCCCTTTTGCCCAGGATCTGAATTTCCTCTTCACACATGGAAAGACCTTAGTAAAATAGCCTCTGAGCTTTGATGCTCGTGTCTCTCAGCACGGACTGCAGTCAGCAAGGTCCTGTACCCTACCCCAGAGCTCCGTTCTCAAAGCCCTTTCCATGTGCTGCTGTCTGCACAGGTCAGAGCTCTCTTTCCTCGTAGACAATTTGGAGAGGAAAGGAAAGGATAGAATGGCAAGAACACACACACAAGCACACACATGCACACTCATATGCACACACACATAAATACACACACACATGCACACAAACCACACACACATGCACATACAAACCACAAACACATGCATACACACACAAATACACAAACACACACATGCACACTCACATGCACACACACATGCACACATGCACACACACAAATGCACACACACATGCACACACAAAGCACACACATGCACATACATGCACATGCACACATGTATGCACACACACAAATGCACACACACATGCATACATGCACACAAATGTGCACACACACGCGCACACACACAAATGTACACATGCACACACAAACCACACACATGCACACACATGCATGCACACATATACACACATTTGTACACACAGTTTGTCTTATTGTCCCCAAGTAACCACAGTTAACCCTGAAAGTGCCAAAAGGAGTAGTCTCTAACCAAACCATAAGGGGTAACAATAACCCAGTCACTTCCTGGTTCCCAGGAAACAGTGGAACTGGGCTTGGTGACTTTATCATCATAGCTCCAGTTATCACATCTGGGCACATTCTGAGGACATGGCCTGGAGGCAGCCAGAGGTATCTTAGGAAGAGAAGCAAAATGTCTCCCCAAGTCCTTGGCCTGGTCAGCCCTTGCCTGTCCCGTGATTCCTGGCATCTGCATCTGCCTACCCACTGCTTGTGTGCAGGGTCGTCTCTGCCCGTCCTCGAGGGCGCACATGAACTCCCAGAGGGGTTTCACTTATACTGCTGTCTGATGTGGGGTTGTTTTGCTCTGCAAAGTCTCAGAAAAGAGGGTCCATCCTGTCTGAAATGCTTGACTCTTGGGCTTTTGAGTTCGTCGTAGGACACTAGGGGTGTGGCCACAGAGCCCAGCCTTTACCTGTAGTCCACATATACTGGGCCCAGCCCAGAGTGAAGGACAGGGTACCCGAGCCGCCTTGTAGAAGCTGACCCGAGGGATTCAGGGAGTGGCAGAGACGGAGAACACTTTTGCATGAGAGTTGAAACAACAAAAAGCTGGAGAAGGTCAGGGGCTTCCAGCACTTGGTGGAATGTGACTCTCCCGTTGTCTTGCAAGTCCTTCTTGGGGATAAAGGT
Organism: Apodemus speciosus; assembly: GCA_002335545.1. Lineage (NCBI taxonomy): Eukaryota > Metazoa > Chordata > Mammalia > Rodentia > Muridae > Apodemus > Apodemus speciosus. The sequence continues at coordinate 716,480 of BDUI01000048.1, read as the reverse complement.
CCCCTACGTGGTTGTGACACAGTAACGCTAAGCACTGGCTCCTTAGAACACCGCCCTCAGCTCTGCCGCTCTGGGCAGCAGGATCTGTGCGTATCCAGGCGCCATGGTGCCCGTGGAGAGCCCCAATCCCGTGAGTGAGGGGTTTAGCGCTGCCTCCTAGACACCCAGCGAAATGCTCAGTAAGGTCTCAGCCGTCGTCGGCCTCCAGCTAGGACCGTCCATGGGTGTGAGGACTTGCCTTCTGCTTTCCAAACTTGCATATTCCTCTAGAAGCACGCCCTTGAGACAGGCTCACTGGGAAGAGCCGGAATCTCCGAGCAGCTCGGCCTAGATCGCAAGCCCCGGTCACAGAAGTGCAGGAGGCCGGGTAGTTTGTGCTTCGTTGGACACAGGAGAAGCAGGGCTGAGGGGCTGAGCTTAGGGGTTTTTAGAGGCTGGCCGCCTTTAGGAAATCCAGCACAGTCCGTAGAAAGTGTGTGAAAGAAAGACTGACTACTTATCTGAGGCAGGGCGAACGGGAAAGGCTTTCCTGTACTTGAGGGCGGGACCCACAGAGGGGAAAACTCGGTTCTGTTGGACGAATGGGGAACTTGTAGTCTGACCACAGCATCTAGGGGCTTAACAAATACCTACCGAACGCAGCGCCATCTACCGGCTCCCAACCGCCTAACCAACCCATGTGTGGTTGTCGCTTTGCTGTGGGATATAGCGAGTGTGAATTTCTGTCCCACCACAGCAAGGGCTTCCCCAATCCAAAAAACATCTAGATCAGGTGGTTCTCAACCTGTGGGTCGCGACCCCCCTTGGGGGTGGAACGACCCTTTCACCTGGGGGGAGGAGGGCACATATCAGATATTTACATTGTGATTCGTAACGATAACAATAATTACAAATGTAATGTAACAACAAAAATAATTTTATGGTTTGGGGGTGACCTCCATATTAGGAACTGTATCAAAGGGTCGAGGCTTGAGGAGAGGGGGGGATGGAGAGGCCTAGGTTTCTGGTTGGCTGCGTGCTGTAAGCAGACTTGTCTCCCCCATCTTTCATTGAGGTAGAGCTGTAGTGTATGCACACGAGTCTGTGGCGGTGTCTCCAGAGTCTCGCCTTTCTGGCATGTATCGACAGGCCTGCCTGGCTCCTGGCTGCCCTGCTCCGGTCCAAGCATCCCGGAGGGAAGGCCCAGACATTCGCCTTTTGGCTTCAAGCCTAGAGTGGAAACTTGGACCGTTTAGCTTCGCTTAAACAAAATCAGTTTATTAGCTTTAAGTACAATTTACATATGTAGAAACTAATCTCAGTCAAATGTACTGTCTGATCAGTTCTGACAAGAGCGTACAGCAATGTAACCGCCGCCACAATCTAATTATGAATTGTTTCCATTGCCCCCCCCCCCACACACACACACTTCAACTCCCAAGTTCCTTTCAGACAGCTCGGCTTTGAACAGGAACCATCGCTTCTTAGCAGCTTCTCTTGCATGTCTCAGAAAAAAACAGAATCATACACGCTGAACTTGGCTGAGCAGGGTGCCCGTGAGGTTTCTCTGGCTATAGACTGAATGTCCGAGTCCCCTGAAGTCAACACATTGAAATCTACACCTCATGGGGGTGATATTAAGAGGTGGGCCCTTGGGAGTTGTAGTGGCTATTCCTGATTGCCAACTTGACTATATCTGGAATGAACTACAATCCAGAATTGGAAGGCTCACCTGTGATCCTAATCTGGAGGCTCAGAGATACAAGTTTCTGACCTGGATCTTGACATGGAGATCTTGAGGCAGAGTGGCTATGAATCCCAGAAGATTAAGACCGGGAGATCTCTGAGTTCAAGGTCATCTGGGATTTAAGGGGTGGTGGCACATGCCTTTAATCTGGGTCACACCCTTTTCTGGAGACCTACATAAGGACATTGGAAGAAGGAAGACTCACTCTCATTCTTCTTTGCCTGCTTGCCTCGTGGGACTGAGCACCTGCTAGATCCTTAGACTTAACATCCACAGCTGCTGCTGACCATTGTTGGGAGTTGGACTACAGACTGTAAGTCATCAACAAATTCCCTAACTATATAGAGATTACCCATACATTCTGTGACTCTAGAGAACCCTGAGTAATACAGGAGTGATTTGGCTTAAGGATCAGCTTAAGCCCTAAGATGGTGTGTGTGTGTGTGTGTGTGTGTGTGTGTGTGTGTGTATGTGTGAACAAGGGGTCCCTCTGTTCTTTATCTGTGCAGAGACAGAGGTAAGTAGGGCATACCTGCAAACCACAAAGATTACCCTGGACCTCCATCTCCAGAGCTGCTGGTGGCTTACGGCTGGTGTTTAAAGCGCCCATCTCTGATCTCCGCAACACAGCAGTTCAAGGATGGTGTCCATGCCTTGCAGTCTGACGTGCTCTCATTGTCCTACTCCGAGTGCAGGGTCTTCCACACTCAAGCCACAGCTCGCTCCTTCTCTGTGGGATATATGCGGGCACATCCGGATTGGTTCAAACTTTCAGATAACTATAAAAGAGGAGATCTATTTATGATGGGCTTTCTCCTCTCCTCCCCTGGCAGAGGAGAAAAGTTGCTGTGTGCTGGAGAGAGAAATCCTCAATTGAAGAGCTGCCTCTGGAGGGCTGGCTTGTAGACAAGTGTGTATGTGAACTTTCCTTCCTTCCCTCTTTCCTTCCTTCCTTCCTTCCTTCCTTCCTTCCTTCCTTCCCTCCCTCCTTTTTATCTTTCTTCCTTTTTTCTTTTCCTTCCCTCCCCCTCTCTCCCTCCTTCCTTCCCTTCCTTCTTCTCTCTCTCCTCCTCTTTCTTTTTTTTTTTTTTTCTTCAAGACATGGTTTCTCTGTGCAGCCCTGACTGTCTCTGGAACAGATTCTGTAGACCAGGCTAGCCTCGAATTCACAGAGGTCCACCTACCCCTGCCTTCTGAGTGCTGAGATTAGGATGTTCGACGGCACCCCCTGACCTTTGAGTTTTGATTAATGAATTGATGATGACTGATGGGGGACTGATCCGCCATAGTGGGTGGTACAATTCCAGGTAGGTGCCCCTAAGCTGTATAAGAGAAAGCCTAGTGAGCTGTAAGGAGCAGGCCACCTAGCAGCATCCCTCTGTCTGTCTGTCTGTCTGTCTGTCTGTCTGTCTGTCTGTCTTCTCTGCTTTAGTTCCTGACTTCCCTACCTGTTGGGCTGTGATTAGGAGCTGTAAGATGTCAGCTGTCCCTCTGTCTGTCTGTCTGTCTGTCTGTCGTCCCTTTTCTTTCAAGTTGCTTTTTGGTCTCGGTTGCTTTGGTCTTGTCACAGCGACAGAAAGCAAACCAGGACATGCCTCATCACGTGAGTACCTTCTAAAATTCCGTGTTGTGAGGAAATAATGGAAGATTGGCATTATTTTCCCCCTAAGTATTAAGTGTATTTCCTAGGGAAATCTTCCTGGCTTGGAAACTTCTATATGGAAGTTTTTGTTGTTGTTGTTTTTTAAAGATATATTTATTTTATGCATGCGGGTACACTGTTGCTGTCTTCAGACACACACCAGGAAAGGGCATCAGATCCCATTAGAGCTGGTTGTAAACCACCATGTGGTTGCTGGGATTTGAACTCAGGACCTCTGGAAGAGCAGTCAGTGCTCTTAACCACTGAGCCATCTCTCCAGCCCCAGAAGTATTTTTTTTTAAAAGTTGCTTTATCTTGGTATAATTTAGATGTGCAGAGACTCACATGTTAAAATTGCACAGATTTAAGATGGCATTTCAGTTAATTTCTACCACGGTGGTCTCTCCTCCACCTCTCCTCTCTGCAGTCAATCTTTGGACTCCAGGAAACAATTGACCGTCTTTCTGTTGTGTTTTGATGCTTTCATTTCCTATTAGCTACATAACAAATAGCTCTTTCTCTTCATAGCCAGCCGGTGTGTTATTTTAGAGGCTCACTCGTTTCGTTTTGCACACCAGAGTGTGCGTATTTCACTTCATTCGCTCCGTAAGATTGCACGAATGGCTGTGCCACGGTACCTTGTAATCCATGTAGTACCCCGTGAACACTTGAAATCATGCTTGTTTTGTTCTTTTTGCTTTCATGAGCAATCCATTAACGTAAACACATCAGTCTTTGTGAAGATATATTTTATTTATCTAGAGGTGTAACTTTTATTTATTTACTTATATGTTTATTTATTTGTTTACAGACAGTGTTTTTCTATATACCCCAGGCTGGCCTCAAACTCAGGATCCTCCTGCCTCGGCCTTTAGGGTGCCACAGGCTTAGACATTCGCTGAAATGCCTGTCTACTATGCCTGCCTTCTAGAGCATTACTGAAGAGTGCAGCACCCAGTACTATCCTTGCCTCATGGAAGCTGGTTCTCTACCATGAGGTGTGTGGTTGGCCCTAGTTGTCAGTAGATAGTCTGTCTCCTGCCCTCTGGAAGCTCAGCCATTGTCTCCTCTCCGTCTCTCACCGCTAACCTCCTTGTCCCTTCTTGGATTTTGAGAGCCCGACTCTCTGTTCTCCTTTATCTTCCGTCTCCCTGGCTGCACTCTCATTCTCTGATGAATTTAATTTAGTCTCTCTTAATGTTTACCCTGTGAGTGTCTTGGTCAGGGTTTTACTGCTGTGAACAGACACCATGGCCAAGGCAACTCTTATAAGGACAACATTTAATTGGGGCTGGCTTACAGGTTCAGAGGTTCAGTCCATTATCATCCAGGTAGGAACATGGCAGCATCCAGGCAGGTATGGTGCAGGAGGAGCTGAGAGTTTTACATCTTCATCTGAAGGCTGCTAGCAGAAGACTGTCTTCCAGACAGCTAGGAT